>BJCM01061027.1:0-16400 GCA_018326385.1 Flaveria bidentis
CAGAGGTAGTCCTTTACACATCAAGGAATATGCTTTGATATCATTCTTTACTCTTCTCAAATCATCTCCTTGAAGACCATCTTCAGGATAAGGTTCTTGAGAATCTTTAGAATAAACAAACCCTTTGTCAGTTCCATCAGTGATTATAGGAATGTATGGTCCTTTCTCTATAGATTTCCAAAGATCAGTGTCAATGGAATTTAAATGATGTTTTAACCTAAGAGACCAATTTTTGAAATCAGCTCTATTTTTAAGTTTTGGAACTCTATTTTCAGAATCTTCTGGATTTCACCATTCTTATATTTTTGTTGTTTTTCTTAGATCTTGAATTAAGAAAAGAAATAAAAAAGGTTTTGAAAAATTTTCTTTAAAAAATTGTAAGTATCAAGGGTGATGCGCTTGAATAGTAATCAAACTCCCAAACAGTTAATGCGCCTAAGTTGAGAGACATCTAAGGGAATGCCTTAGAAATTTTTCCAAAACACCTAAGTTGATGCGTCTGAACAGTAGTAAAACGCCTGAACAGTTACAATGTCCCTACACAGTTGTAATGCGCCTCAACAGGTGTCAACAGTCTAAACAGTAGTCAAACGCCTAACACTTAGACAATTTTTCAGCAAACCTCAACTCTGATGCGCCACATTCATCATATTCATATGAATGTAACTAACTCAAATCTTCTGAAGTTCTTCAAAAGTTGATGAATTGGATTGAAACTTTCCAATTAGACATGTTTTATACCGATAATCATTCTTCTAACATCAATTTCTTTCAATATCAACAACAAATCAATCAATTTTGTAATTTTCAGTTCGAAAAAAAGTGAACTTTTCGAACACAAATTCAACAAATTATCTCGAATTTGATGAATTTAACTGCTGATTATGGTTTAAAACATGTTTCTGACGATAAAACACATCTGAAATCCACAAATTTTCAATTGAATTGTCTATCAATCACAGATTCAGTGAACTTTTTGAGTTTGAAAGTTCAACAAACCTCAAAAATCACTCAACCAACAGCTCTGATACCATTTGATAGGATCAAATGTATCAATCTGTGATGATGTATGAACACAATTCAAAGAAATACAAACAAAGTAATCAAATCAAGCAAGATATCAACAAAATTTATAGTTTTATTAATATCAAGCAAAGACAATTACAAAGTAAGTAAGCAGTTCTAATTTAGTTCTAAAACTGTTGTTCCTTACCTTTTTTTAACTGCTACAAGTCTAAGCTATTTATAATGAAACATAAGGAACTAACAAATTACAAAACTAGTCCCTATACTATTATAAATAGTAAAAAACACATAAAAACAACATGTTAATCTTTCTAGAGTTCTAACATAATTGTTCCATTGAAATGTTTGATTCTAGCCATTACCATACCCGGTTTATAACATTCTTGAAAGGCTTTCTATTATACCCCAGAATTCTTGTAATTAATACTTTCATGTGGGAATCCATGTATGATATAGTTACATAAATTCAATTTAAGAAGTTCTGATTCTAACCACTTAGATATAGCAATGACTGAAGCCATATGCTATATACAACTTTGCAGTTCTTATGAGATCATTTGTGGAATCCTATAGAGATATGAAATATGTTTTGTATATAATGATGAGTGTAACCAATCAACACATGTATATATAGAAGAGAGATCCCTTGAAAACTATATTATAATTAAAAAAAAATTAGCATTTAACCGTTTATCATATTTAATCAAGAGCTTATATCAAAAGTGTTATGATTATAAATATTATAAAGTTTAAATGTCAAAGTTTTAAAATAGAAGTAGTTTAGACAAACTCAAAAACTATGGTTCTCTCTCATCTCTCTTAATCTAATTTTCTCTCTCATTTCTTTTATTTACTGTAAAAAATTAATAAAGATGTGTTACATATATTTTTAACTTTCGTTTATGTATATGTAATAGAAGTGTGTTATGTATACGTTACATCAATGCTGCCATACGTATCAACACTTTGATATGTATATGTAACATTTACATGATAACAGTGGAATATAGACGTAAGAACATGTTAGTCTTGTTAATGATGTTGATTAAACGAGATGATGAAGGAAATAAATTAATAAGAGAGATAATAAATTAATTTTGGTCAACATATCATTTGTTTTAGGAGTAATTAAAGTTTTTATGTAGATAGATAACTATGAAAATTAGATCGGGTTAATATTATATTAATAACCTCTTAATTAAAAAAGCTTTATAAACAATCTAGGCCATTGTAACTTCTAATCTATACTACTAAAAGGGTAAGAAGAGAAAAAAAGATGGATGGGTATATTTGAAATAGATACTTTTACTAATTTTTTCAAATTGCTCAATTTTTTAAACATTGAAAACTATTTCATATGATATTATTTTTGAAAAATTTACACAATAAAATCAAGTACTTTTTCTCTATAATATTAGTATAGCATTGTGATACTTTTTTGATAAAAAAACTACACTATACGAAATTATATCGTTTTATATGAAATCATGCTATTCTCTATAAAATAGCATATTAATAGTAAAACATCACATGTAATGTATAAAACAAACATAGTATGCAAAAAAAACACCATATTTATGTGGTGAAATAACATGATATCATAAAACAATATAGCTAAAACTAATATTTTAGGATTATATAACGTAAAAACATTATTAAAATAACAAAACAGTACGAAAACGTAAAATGCCACAATTTCTTTTAAGTTGTATAAATAACAAACTAACACAACATTATAAACAAACACAATAAACAAGTATAAGAAAACAACGAAACAAACCAATACAACAAAACAACACAGTAAGCGAGCATAATTAAGATACAAAACAAAAGGAAAAGTATTGAAAATTAAGTCGTTTTAGATTTACTAATTATCATTTTTATCAACGTATTAGATGTTAATACAACAATAAGTTATTTGGTAAGATAGAGGAAATATTTAATTAAGTTGGTGTATCAACATTAGATTGTTCATTATACATGTGTGAAAAAGTAGTACATATATTTTTATGACCAACATACCATTTTTTATAATTTTAGGCCTAAGTGATTTTTTTATTTGAACCTCCCCTACACACACCATGTGAACTCATACTTAGGAAATGACATAATCTTCACAAATGGTTACCCTAATCGTTGATAAATAATAATAATAATAGTAATAATAAATTAATAATAATAATAATTATTATTATTATTATTATTATTATTATTATTATTATTATTATTGTAACGTTCTGTATAAGGCTTATGCATCCAAAACATCCAATAACATCCAAAAGTCTATTCTGCATACATGCACTAAGTGTTGAGTAGAATGCTTCGGAAGTTTTACATCATGCACTAGAAAATATTCTAAGTGTAAAATCTTCCGAAGCTAAGTTCCGAAGCTTAAAGTGAAGTCTTCCGAAGCTTCAAGGAGAAAGTATTCCGAAGCCAAGAAGTGAAGACATGTTATCTTCCAAAGACTTTTAAAGACATGCTTTTATCTTATGTACTTTACCATAAAGCTGGACCACTTTCCACTACAACTTTGTTGACTCACCAACTTTCATAAGTTGGTGAAAAGATCCATGCTTTTGGTAACTGTACATTGAGGTCTTGAGTCTTTTACTTTCTACTTTATATACTTTTATTCTTTTTGTAATATATTAGGATGTGAGCTATGGCATGTCATAGTCACTAGTCAAAAGGTAATTTTCTTTTTGACTCTACATTGATTTTGTTATTGTCTAGATCATGTATTCAGCTGGCCTTCAAAGTATGGTCGGCTGTAGGATATAGTATTATTATCTCAGGTCTTTGTAACTTATCTTATGCTTGTACACTTATAAAAGAACTTGAGAGCAATATACAACATCCTTGAAAACCAAACACTTGTGTTGTTTCTGTTCTTGTTTTGTCTCGTATTTGTTGGTGTTCTAAATGTCAAACTTGTGTTACTAGTTCCCTATTTGATATGTTAATTGTTATAAACAGTCTCTCCTTATTGTGTGCTGTGTTGTAAGTGATCAGAACTCCCTTAAATAGTCCTGCTATTGGTATCAGAGTGTTTCAGGCTCTTGATTGTAAGATCTCACCATATTCATATCCCTCACACACATAAAATACTTAACATCTCAAATGGCAGCTATCACTAAAGCTGATATAAAAACTAGAACCATGACAAAGTCCCCACTAATCACTCCTGAAGACTTTGACACTTGGTGCCAAAGAATGGAAGGTTTCATCAAGTCACAAGACTCCAGGATGTGGGAATCTGTTGTCTCTGGACCTTACATACCAAGAACATCTTCAGCTATTGCTGGAAGTGGTATGATTCCAAAGGTTGTGGATAATTATTCTAATGAAGACAAAAATAAGGTAGAGATTGATCAAAAGGCCATGATGGCCCTTCAAATTGCTCTTCCAAACTCCATATACAGAAGGTTCAAGAAGTGCAAAACAGCCAAGCAGTTGTGGGATGCACTGAAGCAGATGTATGAGGGGTCAAATGAAGCAAAGGAGAACAAGAAGGATCTCCTGAAGTAGAAGTTTGAGAACTTCACCTTTAAAACAAGTGAAACCATGACTCAACAATACTTTAGGTATGTTGAGATTGTGGACACTCTAATGGATGTTGGTGTGACTCTTGAGAACAGGGACATTATAAGGAAGTTTATGTCCTCTCTTCCTAGGCAATGGACATATTATTTTGTTGTTATCAAGAAGATTGAGAACCTTAAGACTCTTACCCTTACAGAGTTGTATGGTATTCTCAATGGATACCAGATAGAGATAAACATGCAAGGTTCATCCGGTAACTCCAGCAATCAAATGAGTTGAACCCTGCATGTAACTGAAAGGGATAGCATAGAACCTCAACATCATCTTATATGCTACCCTAACAATACATAAACGGGTCCTTTTATCACCTTCCTAGATACATCAAGAGAAAGCTACACTCAAAGAAGCACATTCCAAGAGACAAGCTCTTCATATGCCTTTATGTCTTCTGATGAAAGCACAGGAAACTTGCTATTCACCATTGAAGTCTTGGGTTGTATCCATCCAGATGATCTGGAATACATGGAAATAGTCCAGTAGATGGCTCTTCTAACTCATAGAGCCAAGAAGTTCTACAAGAGGACAGGAAGAAAGTTTTCAAGCAATGCAACCAATAGAAAGTTTTGGTTGGATAAAAGAAAAGTCAAATGTTACAACTGTAACCAAATGAGTCATTTTGAAAGGGAGTGTAAGGAACCAAGGACAAATAGTGGCCAAGCACAAACCAGACCAAACTACACTAAGAAAGCTACCCAGAATGAGAAGCCAAAACAACAAGCTGCAATTGTTGTTAAAGAATGAGGCTTTGACTAGAGCTTTTAGGTGGAATATGCATCTCCAAACCAAGCATTAATGGTTGACCATGATGAAGCAAAGGTATTGGAACATCTTTGTACACCTGAATGTATTGCTAAAGTTAATAGATATAAGTCCTACAACTTAGAGATGAGATCTAATCTTGAGTATTTGAATATTTTAAAATCTGACTTTAAAAAAGATGAAAATGACTATAAGTTAAAGATAGAGGACTTAGAGAAACCATTTCAACTCTTAAACATGAACATACAAATTACAGGACTCAAATCAAAGATCTCATAACTAAGTTGATGAATTCCAGGCCGAGCTTGTGATCAGCAAATCTTGGGCAAAAAAATGTGTTCTTGAAGAAGAGACCCTCAAGAAAATTATATCCTCATCCTTGTACGCAAAAGTTTGTTATCAGAATACGTAGGGACTGGGATCCAGTGAGATATATCCTCCGCACACAATCTTGTTTGTAAGATCTCCAATGTGTGGAACTTGTGAAGATAAGCTTCCTCTCATAGACCCCTTGACTGAAGAGGATGAAAAAGAGATAATGAAGAATTCCTCTAAGAAGAATGAAAAAGAGGATTCTAAGAAGGGTCACTATCCTTTTGAGGAGAGTAAGAAGACTGGGATGACTAAGTCTATGAGAAGAAACTTGATCAGGAAGAGCAAGAGAAAAGCAAATAAGGCTGAAGAGATCAAGGCCACCTTTAACTCTAAGCAGAAACAAGTTTTTATCTCTGCAGGATTTGATGTGGTAAAGACTGAAGATACTAACTTGAACTCTAGTACCAAAAGTTCTAGTTTAGTGTCAACTCATCTCAGCAGTAAGACAAAGGCTGATCAGTTGTGTACCACTGCTGCACAACCTAGACCATCCAACTCCAAAGGAAGTTCTCACCCTAAAATAACTTCCACTGCATCTGCAAAGATAAAGATGGAGAAGAAAAGTGATCAAGTTCAACCTTTTTCATAGAAGAAAACTCTTAAGAAGAAGAAAATGGAATGTATCATGTGTGAGAGTACCTCTCATCTTGCTAACGATTGTCCTTACATCCAAAAGGCACTCTCCATATGACCAAGAAAGAGACTTCTAAGAGTTTAAAGAAGAAGAAAGCTTCAGAAGGAAAATCTCTTTCCTTCGAAAGCTCCAAAATGAAGATGAAGGCAAGTGGAAAATTGCATTCGGAAGAAAATTTGGTCTTGGAAGAAGGGAATACTTCTGAAGCACTGAAGCCTGCTGCAGTGTTGGCAAGATCTTCCAAATGTCTAGTCATCAAAACTTCCGAAGTCAACAAAACTTTTGAAGTATTGAAGGTCAAGTCTAAGCTTCCAAAGGTGGTGTGGAAGACAAAGAAAGACTAAGTGACTGAAAGTTCTCCATCAACATCAACAAAAGATCCTTAAAACATGACTATAGGATCTATTACACTTGCATTACCTTCAACTTCTTTTGATGAGCCCAATACAAATAAGGCTTGGGTTTCCAAATGTAACTAACCATCTCTTTTACGTAGAAACAACATAACACAAATAGAAACGTATGGATCAGTGATAGTGGTTGTTCCAGGCACATGACAGGCAATAGGTCACTACTCCAAAAGTTTGAAAAGATTGATGGAGGACCAGTTGCTTTTGGTGGAGATGCTGGTGATTACATTACTGGAAGGGGCAAGGTCACAAATGGTAAGCTCAACATTGAAAAGGTAAACTTTGTCAAGGAGCTTGGATACAATCTTCTAAGTGTATCTCAATTTTGTGATTAGAGTCATAACATGCTCTTCACTGAGCATGAGTGCATTCTTCTTAAGCCTGGGGTGGTCATTCCTCATGAGCATATCCTGCTTAAAGCCCCCAGGAAAAGGAACATGTACAAGATGGACTTGCAAAAAACATCTCCCTCAAGAGAAGTTTTATGCTTTCTGTCTAAAGCAAATAATGATGAGTCTTTCCTCTATCATAAAATAATGTGCCATGTAAACTTTAAGAACATGAATAAACTAATTAAGAATGATTTGGTAACTAGAATGCTAAAGAAAGAGTTTACAAGATATGACCACTATTTTGCATGCCTGAGAGGGAAGCAGCACAAGGTATCTCACAAGACAAAGGAAAGAAACTCCATCACTACTCCCTTATACTTGTTACATATGGATTTCTTTGGCCCCACTAGTGTAATGAGTCTAGGAAGGACCTCTTACTGTTTGGTGATCATAGATGACTTTACAAGATTCACTTGGGTCTTATTATTTAGAACTAAGGATGAGACCCCTAAGATTCTAAAGAATTTCATCTTAAAGATTGAGAATCAATATGATCACAAGGTTAAAACTATAAGATGTGATCAAGGAACTACATTCAAGAATTAAATTCTTGATACATTTTTTTATGAAAAGGGTATTACAAGACAATATAGTGCTTCCAGTACTCCTCAACAAAATAGTGTTGCTAAGATGATATACAGGACACTGATTGAAGCTGCAAGAACTATGTTGTCTAACTCTAAGTTGCTTATCACCTTCTGGGCAGAGGCAGTCAACACTGCCTGCTATGTGCAAAACAGAGTTTTAGTAGTTAAGACATATGGTAAGACTCCTTATGCACTTTGGCACAAGAGAAAACTTTTATTAGTTTTCTTAGGTCATTTGGAAGTCCTTGCACCATCTTAAATACCAAAGATCAAATTGCCAAGTTTGCTGAGAAATCAGATGATGGACACTTCATTAAATACTCTTCCTAAGCCAAGGCTTATAGAGTGTACAATCTAAGAACCAAAGTAGTTAAGGAGTCAGCTAATGTAGTCTTCAATGAACACACACCTAGTGTAACTGGTTCTAGTCCTGATTGACTATTTGATCTTGATTTAGTTACAAATTGTTTTAACAAATCTTGTGAGAATGTTTCAGGGTCAACAAATATTCTACCAATAGGTGATCCTGATCCAAGATTTGAGCCGAGAATACCTTCAAGCTATACAACTTCAGCTCCAGTTGTAACAAACTCTGCAAATGAAGTTTCTATTAGCACAATAGTGACAAATTCAGCTGATACGTCTGAGATGTCTTCAAATTCCAGCTCAAAGGCTCAATAACCAGATAAAGAAGCTTCAAATGTAGAAGATAATAGTGATGGTGACAGTGATCAAGAATTTCTAGATGCTGATAACCATCCCATTGAAGACAACATCTATGATGTCACACACTCATTGGATCAAGTTTTACTTGATAAGTGTGTTGATGTGGTGGGAGAAACCTCAATGCAAGATCTAAATTTCTCTAATTTAGATCTGTCACAACAACTTGTTGTGATCCATCAGCTAAGGATCCACAAGTCTCATCCCACCTCAAATATCATTAGAGATGTTGATTCAGGGGTAAAAACAATAGGACAAACCCATGATGCAAATGTTTCTCTTCACTCTTGTTTCTTATCTCAAATAGAGCCTAAGAAGATTTATAAGTCTTTGAAGGATGGAAGTTGGATTGAAGATATACAAGAGGAGCTGCTTCAATTCAAAAGGAAAAAGGTTTGGAACCTATGTCCTCTTCCTTAAGGGAAGACTATTATAGGAACCAAATGGATTTTAAGGAACAAGAAGGATGATAGATGACTTGTCATCAAGAAACAGGCTAGACTGATTGTTAAAGGGTACACATAAGAAGAAGGATATAACTACACAGATGTCTTTGCTCCTGTGGCAAGACTGGAAGCTGTTAGGATATTCCTATCCTTTGCAACATTCAAGAACTTCAAGGTCTACCAGCTTGATGACAAGCGTGCTTTTCTTTATGGAGTGATTGATGAAGAGGTGTATGTCAAACAACCACATGGGTTTGCAGATCTTGATCATCTTGATTATGTCTGCAAGCTTGATAAAGCTCTTTATGGGTTGCATTAAGCACCAAGAAAGTGGTATGGGACTCTATCTCAGTATCTCTGCAAGTATGGATACAGAAGGGTACTATAGATAGAACTCTCTTCATCAAAGGATAATGAAATTACTTAATGCTAGTTCAACTATATGTAGATGACATCATCTGTGAGTCAACTAATCCAAAGCTCTACAAAGACGTTGAGAGGCTGATGAAGGACAAATTTGAAATGAGTGCCATGGGGAACTAAAGTTCTTTCTGGGAATTCAAGTGAAGCAGGTTGAAGATGTCATTTTCATAAGTCAGTCAAAGTATGTTCAGGACATACTTAAGAGATTCAACATGACTAATTGTAAGGTTGCTAAGACACCCATAGCAAGAAACCACTCCCTTGGGCCTGATCTTGAGGGGGAGTGTATGGATGAACACCTTTGAAGGGCTATGATTGGGTCTCTTATGTGCCATACAACTAGCAGGCCTGATATCATGTTTGCTACATGTATTTGTGCAAGATATCAAGCCAACCCTAAGATGTCTCACCTAATCACTATCAAAAGAATTTTAAGATATCTTAAAGGTGCCTCGACAATTGGCCATTGGTATCCAAAGAATTCTGACTTCAATCTATATGCATAAATAGATAGTGACTATGGTGGATGCAATATGACTGTAAAGTCTACATCAGGGGGATGTCAGTTCCTTGGTGGAAGGATAGTCTCATGGCAATGCAAGAAGCAATCATGTGTCTATGTATCAATCGTTAAAGCTAAATACATTGTTGTTGCAAGCTAATGTGCTCAAGTGCTTTGGATTCAGAATCAGATGCTAGATTATGGATTCAAAATCAAAGAGACTCCAATTCACATAGACAACAAATAGTGTTATCTCTATCACAGAGAATCCTATGCAGCACTCAAGGACAAAACACATCAATATCATGTATCATTTGATCAGAGATAATTTTGAGAAGGGATTAATCAAACTAGCCAAAGTTAACACAAATGAATAATATACTGATCTGTTCACAAAGGCTTTTGATGAGCAGATATTTAAGTATCTTGTATCAGCTATTGGGATGATTAACTTTGAGTAGCTTTTTCTTAAAACTTAATCATACTATTTCTAAAATTTGTGTGTCCTAAGTTGTCTATTCTATCATCATTATAAACCCTTGTTTACTTTGGAAGAATAAAAACCTTTTTAGAAGACATTTTTCTTAGATTTTTGAAAGTTTCTTATCCTTCGGAAGATACCTATTTACCTTCGGAAGAAATTTAAATCATCAAAATAAATAACTGCTTGAGTGAATTTACCTTCAGAAGAAATTTTCACAATATCAACTGAAGCTTATCTTCTTCTCAGAATACTTATGTGTTTTAAGGAACAATTTTCTTCCGAAAGTAGTTAACTCTTTGAAGCTTTTATCAAAAACTTTCAAGTATTGATCTCTTCTGAAGAAAAATTTTCTAAACTCTTTGGAATATCTTCCGAAGTCAATTTGGCTTCGGAAGCTTTTCATCAAAACTTCCGAAGAAGAATTACATTCGGAAGATTTTTGACTTCCAAAAAAACTAACTTTTGGGTAAATGAAAACACCTTTTTAGAGGTGGGACTGACATCCGAATTTCAAAGTTTATCCTATTTCATTAACTTTGTCTAAGATCCATTTCATATATATACCCAACGGTTCCCCCTCTTTTCACTCTCTTCTACCTATGTACCTTTGCTAAACCTAAATTCACATAGAAACCGCCTTTGTTCTTCACTTCCTTCACCTCTAAGCTTTCTGAAATGGCTAACCTCAACCGCAGAAATGACCTTGATTTCTCCATGAAGCTTCACAGGCAACACAATCAATTGCTCTGTTAAACTCTGAGAAAGATTCTAGTTTTTAAGAGGTTTGCTGTTATCTGGCTCTATCCAACTATCTCACCTCCCTTACCATTGATCTCATTCTCTATGAGGATCATTTTCTTGAATTTTGGAAGACCTGCCAAGAGGTCATCATGGGCTATGAAAGAGACTTAAATCTCTGCTGATCAAAAGCCTTTGTGAACATATCAGCATATTATTCAGCCATAGTGTAGTGTAGGGGAAGAAGGAAATGTGTGCTATAGTGTAAGGGAAGACAATCTTCATCACTCCAGCCATCATCAACACCCACCTTCAGTTGGATGATGAGGAAAGTGAATTGTTCTTTCCTAAAGAAGTTGTTAACCACTCCTTCCAGCAAATGAGCTATGAAAGAGACTTCTCTATCAAGACCTTCAGGAAAGGGAAGGTCTCCGTCCAGTGGAAGTACTTACTTCATGTGGTCATCTATAGCTTATCCTACAAGCATAGGGGCTGGGAATAGATTCCTGAATATCTCTCCTTTATAGTGTATGGGATGGTTCAAGGAGTCAAATTCAGGTACTCTCAGTTTTTTTACACAAATTTGCATGCTAACTTGGACTCCTTAGAGTATTATATGTTTCATAGATATGTTAAACACATTCTTAACAATGAACTGGGCTCACAGTTAAGAGAAATAGATAATATTCTTAAATTGGGACAGATGAAGCCCGACATCTTTAAAATTTTAAAAAAGCCAACTGTTGGCTTCTCTGGGATAGAAACAGTCCTTATCCCTAAAATGTTAGAGCTCATTGCTTAAGGTGACAACCTAGCACCACAAGCTAGTGTTCAACCCACACCTTCTACCTCTCAACCACCAAAACAACCACAAATCACCCTCACGTACCAAAGAAGATCCACGAACCCCTGCACAAGCTATTTAGTCTGTGCAGGCCCCAATATCACTACCCACATAGGAAGAAGTGAAAACTAAAGCTCCCACTTCTCCTGAGGAGCAAAACACTCCTATCTCTTCAAGAATCAGTGTTGAGATTCCTTATGCTCAACCTGATGAACTCATTAGCCCAACAACCTTAAGCCTTCACTCTGAGTCTCAACACTCAAGTGAACAACCTTCAAGGAAAAGTTACCATACTTAACCTTTAGATCTCAACAAACCAATTCCTAGCCTTAACTTCTATGATGATGAAGACTTGGGTTTCAATGAGTACCATAAGTCTCTCTACTCTTTCCCCACTCAAAGAGAGATGAGTGCTCCTGACTCTCCCTTGCCTAGCCCACATCATCCACCTACCACTGAGGTGATCTCCATGACCCTGTTCAGGAGGTCCATATGGAAGAGGTTCTCACTTTTGCAAGTGATTATATCATTAAGACCTCAACCATGGCAACTCAGCTCACTGACACTCCACCTGAAGTTGTTAGTGAGTAGAGGAAAACCAGTAGCCAAGAATATGATACTGGTGGTGAGACTAAGGACTTTGGTCCGATTATCTCATCCCCCAATGAATCTTCTAATGAAGAAGAGGGAAATCTAAGACTAAAGGTGCAAAAACTATCAAAAACATGCACCTATTTAGTCTCTAAGGTTAGTCACTTGGAATCTCAACCTCTCTCTAGCCAGAGCATGGATACTACTCCAAGCAATAAAGGCCAAAGCTCTCTCCACCCAGAGTCAAAAAGGTCTATTGGTGACAAAGGGAAAATGATTCCAACTCCTGAGAAGATTGAGGAGGAAGAGAGAGAGGAAAAGGAAGCTAAGGGGAGAAAGTTTCACTACTGGGTCTTTAGGCTTCATAGAAGCTGCAATCAGGGCTGCCCCTAGACCAAACACTCAAGATAATGAGTTAAGGGTAGTTTGGATTACTTATTTACAGACCAGGAATTATGATGTTGACAATCATCCCCCCCTTAGAAGAAGTGAATGAACTGGCTAACATGGAATGTCAAGAGAGAAGAAGGAAGAAGAGGATGCAAGGTTGCTCCTTCAGATCAAGGAAGAAAGAGACTGAAAAGACTCTACAAACATGTTCCTACTCTCTCTCCAATTCAAGAAAGTCATGTGCAGGAGACTGTGGCTCCACAAGAACTCAGGTAGATAAAGAAACAGATAGACAAAAAATGATTAACTACCTAAGTGTCACAGGTCTGTGTCAAGCAGTTGCACTTCTTCCTTTGTCCTTTGAGTACATTGAGTTTGAGTATCTCAAGCAACTTGAACTTCAAGTGCTCAAAGAACAAAAGGAAACAAAGAGGAAGATGAGGGAAGAAGCAGCCAAGTCAAAAGCCATCATCCAGAAAAGCCAAAAGAAGTCTGCTAATAGGCAGAGGATGATGAGTTTCTTGAAGCTATATGGATTCTCCGAAAGGAGACTTGGCCCTATGTATCTATCCACTATGGATGAGCACATTAGGGTGATCAAGCACAAGATCAAAATAGGAGAACTTGTTGACTTACACTTCTCACCAAGTCAGGTCCCTCAAGAAGTGGAGGTTAAGGTTGAACCTTTTGAGATAACACAACCTGGACATCCTACTGAGCCTTGGCAAGCTTTATCTTCTGATCCATAACATAGTCCTATCACCTCTTAGTCTGAACCTGTGAGAGAGGATGACCCAATTGAGAAAGACAAGAATGATCAACAAGGTGCTATAGGCCAGTCTTCTTAGTTAAAGAGTTCAAAGAGGAGGAAAAAGATGGCTTCTAAACCAAAGCCTAAGAAGAAGAAGATAGAGTCATCCACCTCCAAACCTCAGGATGAGTCTGAACATCCTGAGGATGTGCAACAAGAGGAAGCTCGAGCAACTCCTATTCAAGTAGCTCCTCTGGCATTAGGAAGACCCGTCTTATCATGGACTTAAACTACCAATCCAGAGAGATGGCATGTTATCAGAGATCAAGGTGTTGAAGATGTCTATACATGGCAAGACATGTTCAATCTACCTCTGCATGATCTCTTTAAGATGAGAAGACACAATAAGAGTCTGAGTGATCCTGACCATCTAATGAATAAAGGATTGGTCATCATCATGATAAGGATTGTTGATATCTGAAGTCTTCAAATGTTTTGGTAGCATCGGCCTAGGGGAGTTTGTAAGGTTCTGTATAAGGCTGATGCATCCAAAACATTCAAAAGTCTATCCTGCATGCATGCACTAAGTGTTGAGTAGAATGCTTCGGAAGTTTTACATCATGCACTAGAAAATATTCTAAGTGTAAAATCTTTCGAAGACAAGACCAACATCTTCCAAAGCAAGTGAAGTCTTCCGAACCTTAAAGTTCAATGTCTTCCGAAGCCAAGAAGTAAAGACAGATTATCTTCCAAAGACTTTTAAAGACATGCTTTTATCTGATGTACTTTACTATAAAGCTAGACCATTTTCCATTGCAGTTCTATTGACTCACCAACTTTCACAAGTTGGTAAAAAGGTCCATGCTTTTGGTAACTGTACATTAAGGTCTTGAGTCTTTTACTTTCTAGTTTATGTACTTTATCATTTTTATAATATATTAGGATGTGAGTTATGACATGTCATAGTCACTAGTCAAAATGCAATTTGTCTTTTGACTCTATATTTATTTTGTTGTTGTCTAGATCATGTATCCAGCTAGCCTTCAAAGTATAGCCGACTGTAGGATATAGTATAAGTATCTCAAGTCTTTGTAACTTATCTTATTCTTGTACACTTGTAAAAAAACTTGAGAGCAATATACAACATCCTTAAAAACCAAACACTTGTGTTGTTTCTGTTCTTGTTCTGTCTCATATTTGCTAGTGTTCTAAGTGTCAATCTTGTGTTACCAGTTCCCTATTTGATCTGTTAAGTATTATAAACAGTCTCTTCTTATTGTGTGTTGTGTTGTAAGTGACCAGAATTCCCTAAAATGGTCCTGCAATTATTATTATTATTATTATTATAGAAATAATATTACACAAATATAATCAATGTTTAAGGTTAGTCGGTCAGTTACACCCGCTGCATTATGCGATCAAACCTAGTATATATATAAATATAGAAAAGATTATAAATAGTAGTCGTAGGTTTTCTCAATCTTATCATAATATATTTTTTCTATAAACTAATCAAAAACATATTTTGTCTTATACCTAGTTATAGAAATCTTTTAAAACTATCCATAACACATTTTTTTTCAATTTGATTATTTGCTTATTTTTATGTTTCATTTAATTTTTAAGGATAATTACCTATATCACATTATAAACTTCATCAATTATATATATCCAACTCAAAACTTTGATTAGATATATCCCCTTGTAAAACTTAGTTAATTACATATATACCTAAATTAAAAGTTTAATTGTATGTATCTCCTTCTAAAACTTAGTTAATTACATATACTCAAACTAAAAGTTTAATTACATATATCTAGAGGTGTTCATTGAATCGAATCGAATCGAATAAGTCAAATTTTGAAAATTTCAAACTGGATTAAATTTGAATATTGAACACCCCTACATAAATCCAATTTATTAAACATAAATATTGCATATTTAACAATTATTACTTTTGTTAAAAGTAATTTATATAATTAGTATTTTACTCTTATTTTTATTAAATTATAAATTATGTTTTTCCTTCTTTACTTGTTTTTCGAGTTTTGATTATTTATTAATATTTCTGTACTAATGGTTTTATGTTCTTTTTGTTTTTCTACATTTTTATACTATTTTTTTCTGAAACTTGTACAAGACATTTCAAGTCTCATTATGCAACGTAAAATTATCTATTTAGATCACATTGCACAACGAGATAGGGGTGTCATTTTTATCCGAACCCGAATTTCTAACCCGATTAAACTCTACCCGAACCCGATTAAGGCATAACCCGAACAAACCGAACCCGAATACACATCAAACCCGAACCCGAAATTCTTATTTAAGTCGGTCTTTGGGTTTTGTTTTGGCAATGTGGGTTGACCCGAATAACCCGAATACCATATCGTCATAATTGATAATCCATATTTTATATTCTAGAATTTCATTCGACACTAACTGTGTTTTACTTTTTATAAACTCAATCAATCATTTATTCACTTCATTTTCAATTGATGACACATATCTTAAAATCGATCATTCCATCGATCTGTCTTCCATACTAAACCGTTTATAACGATTATAAACATGTATAATGATTCCATACTCGAGCATTCTCATGTATTTGTTTAAACTATATTGTTTGTGACTCATTGTACGTCCGAATATAATAATATAAAGGTAACATGTTTTATGGCCTAGTAACGTTTTAAGGCTTTACATTTGTTCGAGCAAT
>BJCM01061039.1:0-27526 GCA_018326385.1 Flaveria bidentis
TCTTGACCCGAACCCATTCTAACCCGAACTTGTCCTGACCCGTTCCTAACACGAACCCGTTCAAATCCGAACCCACCCTGACCCGAACCCATCTTGACCCGCCACCCGACCCGACCCAACCCGCCCATTTTGCCAGGTGTAGTTGTGACAGTCAAGATATAAAGATTAAATCTCATCCCTTGATCTTTCAGTAGTTGAAGAATGAAGACCATCACTAGTTGATTAATAAGGATATAAGTGTACAGGTGATATGGTCAGGCCTACTCGTCAAATTCAACCTTAGATACCAGATTCAAGATCGGTTGTCTCCGAACTATAAAAGTAGGAAACTGAAAGATAAAAACATAAACGAAAGGATTGTTGTAAAGTAGGTTGTTTTACGATATTGATATAATAAAGGGATGATATACGATATTGACAGTGTGTATAAAAGTTATTCGTTTTACTTATTTGTCAGGTTGACAAGCTACCCATTTAGTGAAATTTACTTCAGATTCAAATATGTCAATGTGGGATACAATAAGAACCTAAGATGAAGGTGAAAGAACAACCGCAGTATCAAATTTATGGCAGATTTTATCTTTGGGTTATGACTAAAATCGCTCTTCTGAAGTAGAAAGCCGATTTATTTGTGTCAGCAAGAGTGTAAGACAGCCACAACGCTTCAGAAGGCACATTGAATCATTAGAAGCCATTAACTTGTTGTGAAATAGAAGTTTCTAACTCGGTCACTTGCTCAATAACTGGTGCCAATGAGGTTCCCGCTAAGAAAGACTTGACGAGGGTGAGTGCTTGCTTTGGTTTATGCAAAGGTACCTCGTGTCCGGCTCCTCTGACCGTTACAAAAGTCAATCCTTCATACGTTTGTGTCCATCCTCCCACCTGTTTCAAATATCATGACAAACTTTTACTTCCTTAAACATTCAAAGAGAAACAAGAACCAGTAATTGGTCCATGTGGAACCTTATGTCCCACATGAGGCCTATGATTGTTATTTGTGAGGTTCCTTGTCTGACCCACACAAGTCCTTATATTGAGAATCAGTATTTTCATTTTCGAGTGTGTGATGGAATTACCTGGCCATCATCATACCAGGCACGCCATGGGCCGGTTGTGGTAAGGTTGAGCGCATCTATGCTATAACGTGTCGAAGTAACAGGAATTACTGCATCCGTGTCACCACTATAACAAAAAAAAGTTTTAAAAAGATCAAGAATGATACCGGAAGCAATGTCTTCAGATAATTATGAAAAAAGAAGTACGAAGAGGAACCTGTATATCCAAATACGAAGTCCTGAACCTATAAGTTCTTGATGAACATCGAGCACAGACATAGGAGAATCTTTCCAGTACATCCCCACAACACCGCTGCACAACACTTATAATGTTTACAGTCTAACATATCATATAATGTTTACAGTCTAACATATCATATAACTTTGTAAAATTTGAGATTTTATCATTTTTTTGTTGCATTAATGGTTAGAAGTTGTAGGTGGTTACTACCTCTACTCCAAAAGTATATGCATATTTTCATTTTTCAGGTCAAACAACCTACTTTTCGATCTTAATGGTGGGACCCACAAAAGGTGAATTATATCATATAATTTTGAACTGTTATCCTAATATCTTAATATACAAGTGGTACCTGCAGGCTTCCCAGGTTCTTGAAGTGTTACTGTGAAAAACATGAAGAGCATCTTGAACCTCAGGTAAATTGAAGTAAATCGTGGAATGTTGCTCAGTGCAAGGATCGTAACTCTGCCCAATATGTCCGACTTTCTGTCATACGACAAGATGTTCTAGTCAGTCAGTCACACACGCAGCATGCACACACGCATTTTCCTTAAACTATCGCACTTTTTTTAAATTGTTTGTCAAATTAAACATTGCAAAATCTATGAGGCAGTGAGAGATAAGTACTTCTGGGCTAATCTTTTATTTGGTAGCTGAAAAACTAGAAGAAAGTGAGTGTGTAAAACCGCCTTAAGTGTACAATAGGTGATCATTAAAGAAACAAAGAAACCTAAAGTGTAGCAGTTATCATAAACATTATAAAAAAGGAAATACTCACATGCCATCTTCTCATAAGACGCTTAGTGATACCATTGGCGGTGCAAGGAGGAGTAAAGATACTATAAGGATCAATGTCGCCCATTTCTTGATAAGCAATATCATTTATCTGGTCACACTCCCGCGAGGGGTGAATAAATGATTCCCTGTCGCATAATTCGTTGGCTTTCTTGTAAGTTTGGTCAGAAATCATACCAGCAGCCCACATAAATTGGAAAAGTCCAACATGATCACTATAGTCATCAGTCAGGGCATTCCCCACCTGCATTTCATATTCTTAAATCTTTAAAAAATGCAGATAAAAGTAGTAGTGCAACAAAAATGGGTCAGAGAGAAGTTCACCATGTAACCCTTTAGATTAATTGGACTTCCTGCATTTGCTTTGTTATATCTCACAATGGCTTGGCTTAATTGAGGAACATAATGTCCTGAGAAAGTTCAAAGAATGGACAAAATGTGTTAATGAGGGTGCCAACTTAACCCGTTTGACCCACATCAGAAATCTTGCTCATTAATACCCATCAGTTGACCCATCCGTTTTGCCATATCTGGAATTGGTAATTCTTTGGACGGATCCTGAAGGCTTAAAGTTACACCCGAACATTTGGTATTTCTATCCTAAATTTCACAAAAAAAAGTTTTCTTAAGGAGACACTACCCTTATGACGTTTGAGGTCAATCCGTTTAACTTAGAAAATTCAGATTCACATCAAGTTTGTTACAAAGCTAATGTCATCTTTCTCATGATCCATTGTAAGTGCATTAAGCTTGAATGTATTTGAATTGTTTTGCTTGATACCCTAAAGAACTAGTGTCTGCTTGAATATGGAAGTATTTGGCAACATAGTATAAGATAAAAGGAACTACATGTACACTCATGTACCTGCATAGCTCTCGCCTGCTATATAGAAATCCCTTCCTTTATATTGAGGGAATCGTTCAAGCCAATTCAACAGAAATTGAAGCGAATCCGCAGCTGCAACAGAATAGTATAAATCAAGATAAGTACATTAGAATCATAATTATACACCCAAACGTTTATACATAAATAAGGTGCCACAACTAATGCATCGCGCTGATGATATTTGAGGTTTGCATTCCATATGTCTCTCTATCTCTAGTGAATGTAACGACGTGGGATATCAAATATGCCTAAGGTGTAACAATAGATGTGGTGCCATATTAAAGCTTGAAGTTATACCTGTTCTTTTATCCCCATTGCTCCTAATATCCGAAGAGGTATTAGAGTGAGAATAGCCAACTCCAGCAGGCGAATCAAGAAACAATAAATTCGTCACTGCAATTCAATCAACAGTTACCAAACAATATTTCAACAATCATACTCATAATAAAATCAGTAACAACATTATATAAATCACAAAATCCCACCAGTGTTCCAAGAATATGGATTCAAGTAAACAGACTTTCCATCTTCACTAACATGAAATGGCCCAACTTCTTCAGCCATTCCAAACGCAATCGACGAACACCCAGGCCCTAACAACACAACATCCATGAGCAACCCAATTCATCACAAGATTATCAAAATAAACACCATCATTTGCTCCAAGATAACTCATTTAAATCAACAATTCTCCCCTCACTCTAACCAAAACTAAATGGGCATCATCAAAATACTATCAAATGACCCAGATCAAAACTATCAGACACAAATAAGAAACAAACCTCCATTGAGCCAAAGAAGCAGAGGCTTGGAAGAGGGATCATGAGTAGCTTCAGTCATCCAATAAAACAGAGCTCTTCCAGAATCTTGATTCACAGTAACATACCCAGCATAATGAGCAAAGTCAACATTGAAGTCTTGACCAGGGAGGTTTGACACTTGGTCCAACTTCTGTTGAGCAATTGGGTCTGAATCAGACGAAATTGAGCTACAATTAACAGAAATTAAGGCCAATAGAAGAAAACCCAAATTCCAAAATGACATTTTTTTTTTGAGTGTGAATCGGGAGGAAGATGAATTTGTGAGCACTGGGGGAATCATGTTAATAAAGATGGTTGAAGATGAAAGTTGGAAGTTGAAGCTTCAAAAGGGGAGCATGATTACTTTGTGGTTAGTTTTGTGGGGACGTTATAACGTCAACTTTCCGTTTAAGAATGGTGACGTTAACCATTCTTTCCACGCTAATCCATCTCCCTAAAGAAGTTCAAATATTTTAGAAAATCACTTGTGGCCCTCTTCTATGTTAAAAAGACTTCACACAATCTTTTTCTCATCTCACTTATTATATTTCACTTAAAATGTGTTGTATTTCGTCTCTTACGGTTGATTTTTTGTTGTCTCTCTTCGGCATGTCCTCTCTACCGTCTCTCTCTTACGCATCGAACCAAAGATCAGCACGGGCTAAGCATGTCCGTTGGAGATCGCCTCGTGAATGAAGTAATTATATACCTTTGTGTTTTTAGGATGTTATTATGTTTGAGGTTTATCCTTTTGTGAAAGATTCCACTAATTAAATTTAAACTCAAATTAAAATCTTTGACAAGTTTTGAAAGGTTTTCAAATTGTATAAACTTTATCAAGTTTTATAAAACAAATTAAGAAATGACATCGTTTTTATAAAGTATAGATCTTAAAAAATAATAATAACTTTTAAAAACATGATCTTGTATAATTCTCATATATTTCATTTACCTAACCTTAAAAAACCCTTGTAATATAAGTCTATATATACTTATAATTATTTAGAGTAAATTACATTTTTCGTCCTTTAACTTTATAGCAAATTTAAGAGATTGTCCTTAAACTAAGAAAATTACAGTAATTGTCCTTTACATTTAAATTTCATTACACGTTTAGTCCTTTCTCCTAACGTCTGTTAGTTTTACTGGTTAAGTCAAGTCACATGACTTGCACATGAGGGTAATTCGGTCATTTTACCCATTTAATAAATATATAAATTATTAAAACCCATCCCACCTACCCTGCCCTTATCTCTCTCTCTCTCTCTTTCTCTCTCTCTCTCTCTATCTCTCTCTGCGCAAAGAGCACCGCCATCCTCCGCTGCCTTCACCGCCATCCTACGACCCACCTTCTGCCATCCTCCGCCGCCTTCCCCGACCCACCTCTGGTCACAAATGTTGTCTCTAAACCATTATTTTCATAACCTAAACCGTCTCCATCATCCCTATCTAAATCACCATATACCACTTCCACCACCATAAACCACAAGCGATCGACCACCTGCGTCAACTCCCAAATTATGACCAGTCGACCACCACCATCGTCACCTCGATCACAATAAACCATCGAATAATCGAACCCATTCACCATATTTCACCAGCGGTTCAACACCCTCTTTATCAGATATAGGGTTTGTGAAATCAGAAACATCTCTAGATCAAGATCTAGATCTAGGGGTGTTGGAGGAATCAGACAGGGTGGTGGTAGGTGGTCGGAACCCTAGAGAGAGAGAGAAAGGGTAGAGAGTTGGTAGTGGCTGATGGCGGTGGTGGCTAGCGGTGGTGGAAGTAAAGATGGTGGGGTGGAGTTTTTGTTGAAGAAGAAAGAAAGATAGATAGATATACTGATACAGAGAGAGAGTAGAGAGATAGTTGTCCTTGGGTTCACGTTGGTTATTACGGTGGTTGCAGTCGGTGGTGGTTGTGGTTGGTGGTGTAGGGTAGGGGTGGGGATAAGTTGAGTGAAAAGCCGCTCCATGGGTTCACGGTGGTTATGGTGGTCAGCTATGTTCTTTGGAGGTTTGAGAGGTTCATGGCAGGTGTGATCAGAAGTGGTGGTGGCTAGTGGTGGTGGTAGTAAAATGGAAAGAGAGATGGTTTTTGTCGAAGAAGAAAGATGGAGATAAAAGGGGGAGAGAGTGGGGGAGTGGAGAGAAAATGATTTGGGTTTTATATGTTTTGTTTTGTTTTCTAATTTTTATTTATTCAATAAGAAATTTTTATAGTTAATATAGTATAATGACATAAATGCCCTCATGTGCAACGCACATGATTGGACTTAACAGAAAATTTTAACGCCCGTTAGTGAAAATGACTAAACATGTAACAACATTTAAACGTAAAGGACAATTAATGTAATTTTTTTAGTTTAAGGACAATCTCTGAAATTTGCTATAAAGTTAAAGGACGAAAAATGTAATTTACTCAATTATTTAATTGAGAAGTGAATTAGAAAATATTAAATTGTTTCTTTGAATAAACACATATTGAAACGGTTTCTATAAAAGTGTGAATAAATTATTGTTTTAATTTCTAATTACTATAAAACGGGTACAAATAATTTGAACGGGAAAATAAAAATTCTTATAGTCTGAAATTATGCCTAGTGTTATTTTAAGATGTTTTTTTATTAGAGTAGAAAGATACGTCACGTTGATTCCCCGCGATCTAATTTTTACATATAGGTGATTACTTGAGGGGAAATTTTTAGTATTTAGTATATGAAAAATAATTATTAGTAAACTTTGTTACATATTAATAATCTTTATCATCAACAAAAGAAATTCAATAATATCATCGGTAAAGCACACATACACACTCAAATATGATCCCTTACATATAAATTTTTGACAATTTCTCAAGTTCCCCTTCCCTTTCTTATTAGGCCTCAAGCTCCAGGTTTTCAAAGTCAATGTTTTAACTTAGAACAGATCTTAAAATTTGATGATTTAATAATAGTTCCTGATTCTACTACACATATAACTTCAAGCATTTAACAAATGCATGTTAAACTTTTTACCACACGAATGATCTTGAAAGTTATGGTTTTAAGTCTTTTTGAATTTGTAATATACTTCTTGTTCGTAATTTATGAGGCTAGACCTTTTGATACCCCCAAACTTATGTGTAAATTTTTTACCATACGAATTTAGACTATGTTTCACTTTACCTATTGTGATTTCACTAAGGAAAAATTTTAGATCCATCATTGAATAATATATAAACAACTTTGCATTAACACTAATATTTATATTTTAATCGTTAACTAATAACTGTCAATAATAAATCCATAAGGAAAATAAAGATTATTTCAGAAGATAATCAAGGTTATTTTTCCAACTTCAAAATATGTATATTATACATAGAATTTTTAATTTTTGAAACAATAATATTGTGAAATCATCATTTTATAAGGTAAAAAAAATATTAATCATCTTCTTGTTAAGTTATTGGGACCTTTACGTTGTGTTCCCGAGTCTTATTTAAGGATAGAAAAGAAAAGAAGTGGAATGGAAATAAAAAATAGTTGTATTTCAGAGTTTTTTTAATAAAAAGAAATGAAAGGATGTTAGAAATTTATGTTTTTGAGTAAGAAAAAAAAAGAAAGTGAAAGAAAATTGAAAGAAAATAAAGGATAAATTCCAAAATAGAAAAAAATGAAAAAAAAGAAAAAAAGAAAAAAAAAAGAAAAACAGAGAACAGAAATAAAAAAAATGTTTCCTTTCTTTTCTTTTGTTTGGTTAATGAAACTCGAAAACACAACGTTATTGTCGTATGAGAGTGATTAATTCATATCGACCCTACAAAAAGCAAAACTATAAATTGTATCTAAAGCCCTAAAACCCTTTTCAGACCAAATTCTTCTGCAAAATCGATTACCAAAATCCCTCAATCGATCAGCCTGTTTTCTCTTTATAAACCCTTCACTTTTGATTCTATAAAGATTCTGGTGAGTGATTTCATATTGATAGTTATATTTGGTGTACCAATTTCAGATATATCTAATTATCTATTTAGTTTGAAAAATTAGGGTTTGTTCATGAATTTGTCGATTGTTCTCTTCGCGACCCAGGTGTTTGAATTGTTTGTAAGGTAAACATGCATGAGAAGCGTAGTATACAGAGAGTGATGAATTTGATTTTATGGACGTTTTAAAGAAGTACAAAAAGGGCTAAGTAAATGATGGTTTTGAACACATGTGAAGTGGTTTTGGGTTTATGAATGTTTGAATTAGCTTATACTTGAGCTTTGTAATGTAACTGCTTCAAGATACTGGGTGTGACTGATTACAGTGTTTATGTAATAGTTGGAAATATGTTTCCATTAATTAAGGTCTACTTTTTGTCACTTTTTAACATGTATCTTGTTTGGGTCCTATGTACATGATTAGGGAGGTTGTTAGAATGTGATATTGGTGCGTTTGCTTGATGTAAGGAGAATGAGTATGTGAACTATGAAATGGAGGATAGAGTTTCAAAAGGTAGGAATCTTAAATGATGTTTAAAGAAGAATCACACCAGTGAAAAGGATCTTATATTGCTTCTGGAATTAGATCGAAGCACTGTAGCATCTTCTTTAAATAGTACTATTATAATGGATTTTGATGAAAACACTGCATTAAAATCTTATTCCTATCATTAAATGTGTTTTATGCTCTATTAATGCTATCAAACCCTGCTTGAAGCAGTGGGGTGGTAACATCTATCTTGCATCAAACAAGCATGCATTGTCACCAGTATGTATATTCCATCTGTAGTGCAAATTTAGTTCATATCAGGTTAGTGTGTCTAAGGTAATGATCTCATTGTTCCTGCAGTGTGCTCTTCAGCACTGCTACTATGGAGAAGTCTGCTCAAAGATCTTTTCAAGATCAGCACTGTGGCAAGGATGACTCTAAGAAAAATAAGAAAAGATCTGCTGTGGCTTCTTCTAAACTTGGAGTTGCAAGATGCTCTAACAAGGACAAAGTAGTAGGTAAGGAACTTCAGTTTCATCCTCTTTTTCCCATGGCACAAGCCCTGTATGTATTTTATGTATCTTGGAACTTGAAATTTGTTTTAATGTGACCCTTTATTATTTATCTGTACACATATTCTTTGGCTAAGAATGTTAGTTGAATTAGTTGAGAAACATGTTACATAGTGATGCAAGTCTGTTTCATAGGGTCTGAGATAGTATCATTGCTAATTTGTTTCAAGGATTACTGGGTTCTCATTATAGGATTTGGCAGTTATATGCAGTTTATTCTGATGTTGCTATCTTATATTGGATAGCTTCTTCAAGATCCTTTTTACTAATCCTTGGTAACGGTTACTATATTTGGTTGTGACTCTCCAAGGATCAGAGGAAATTTAACAATTGCAATATTACTCATAGTTTGGAGTTGAATTATAGAAATAATGATAAAATGTCACAGAATAGTAACCAAGTTTTAAAAGTGTTCTAATTTAGTCACTCATGCATACTTATCTCAAATTGGACTACTAAACGATCAAATCGAGTCATCATCGATTTTCTTATGTCAAGAAAGTGACAGTAGAGAAGACGTGGGGCTCAAAACTTTCAATATATAAATTATATTAAAAAATAAAAAAAAACATGTTAACTATGAAAAAAATAAAAAAAGTAGATAAAATTTACGTCAACGTTCCATATTAATATCAAAAGATAGAAAAAATATTTTTTAATTGAAACAAAAAGTATAACATGCTAAAAAACATGTTAAGACTTCTAATTTATATAAAATATGAAAATTGAGTGAATTAATTGGAACACTTTTAAAACTTGAGTTACCTAATTGGAACATTTTTAAAAGTTGGTTACTATTTTACAAAGTTACCCCTTGTTTTTTTAACCTGTTTCTGATTGCTACTAGATTATAGTTGGGGTTTTCATATTTTGGAGTAACTCTTGCAGGCCTTGGAGACAGATTAGATAAATCCCAGCAGCAGAGTAATCTGACACAAAAGCCTCACTCGGTACCTGTCACAAAAAGGAAATTTCAGAAAACTGCAGGTGCAGGTCGAGGCTCGAAGGTCTCTTCAGTTTATAGTTTAAGGAGTAAAGCTCAGATAACTGCAGGTGCTCCAAGTTATAGTTTAAGAAGTAAAGTTCAGAAAACTGATGATCAGAACGCCTCTATAAATATTCAAAACAAGAAACCCCCAAAAAAAGATGGTTCTAAAGATTCTACAGTTGCTGCACAGAAGAGGGGAAATTTGAAGAATTCTGCAAAACTCACTAAAAAGATGGAAACAACACAACATTTAAATGCATCACTGGCTGACCTTGACAAGAAGATTCATCCTTTGACTAGTCAACGACATGAACTGTTCTCACGTGAACCAATTTATCATATCAGATGGGAAGGTATGTCTGAAGATATTTTACATAACCTTTTCTTGCCGTGCATTGTTTCTCAAAAGTCACAACTTTTGAAGCGTATTGATTTTAGTAACACTAGTAGCATTCAAGATTACCGTGAAAAGGTAACAACATGGTTTAATATTAAAGAATATTTGCCGCTAATCATATGAATTGCTAATACTTGGAGAAAAGCTTTAATCTTTAAGATTTAGCATAACAAGTATTGAACACAGTTTCAAGAAATATGTCCACCTTCAACTCTTTTTCAATTTTGTAGGTGAAGATGTAGAAAATGGGCCATTAGGACAGAACTGTATAATATGCAATAAGGATCTTTCAGGTGCTACAGAAGATGATGATTCTGAATATAATGATGATTTCCAATATGATGTTGATATTGGGGACGATGATGAGTATTATGATGATCTCAATCCTCCTCTTCTTCCTGCTGTTGATATCCTTTCATGTGGCCACGCGTACCATTCTGAATGCTTGCAGAATCGTATACCTAAAGAACACTTGAGCGATCCCCAATGCATTTTGTGTTACAAAATTTCTTGAAGAATGATCTGGTGATTCAGTTTTGTTGAAGCCGAACCATTGTTTAGTACATGATCAAAACATTATCTTAGGGAGTATAGATTACAAAACTGAAGCTGTGAGCTTCTTGTTGATGTGACTGAATTTACTTGTCTTTGTGCTATATAAAATCTTGTGTAAATATTAAATTTAATGCACGCTTGTAGTCTTGGATTGTTAGAAACAAAATTGCTAAATTTATCACTAAAGTTTCATGTGTAGGTGCCATCTAGACTCATTTTTTTTACATCTTTTGATTGTTGGAAACAAAATTGAATATTTTTTGGTCTAATGCAACTTTAGCGTTCGCTTCTATAAAACTTTAGAAGGCATTAGAGAACTCATAATGCTCGGTTAGATTGCTTGATGGTATTGTAAATCATTGTAAGTTTGTCACATAAAGTAGCAACAAAGTTTTTCTTTTGAAAGGTACATTTTTCTATTTTAAAATTATTTAAAATCCTGATATTTTCATAAGAAACTAAGCAGACTAAAAGAATCATTCAAAAATACATTTTAAATATCTTCGGTATGGTTCAATTCTTAAAATCGTAAACCAAAACGACCTTGGGTTGAGCATTTTAAACGACCTTGGTTTGTGTTTGCCACATACTTTACATCCGTAGACGTATATTTGGGTTAAATGGATGGAAAATTATAGTATAAATGACTTGTGAGATTTAATATATTTGGGTGTTGGATAGACCTTTGAACCGGGATCTTGAAATGGTTGGATTTGAGGTGTACTAGCATCTCATATATGTGAGGGTAAATGCATAGTTGTGTCCAAAGAAAAGTTACTATACAAAATGTTTTTTTATGTGCAACGTGTATGCAATTTGAGGGTGGAATTATCACGTGAGAACAAGTAATAATTACGTAAGAAGAATTACACTTGCGTGATATTATCACGCAGAAAGACCTTTTTTGTATAATAATCCTAGCTTTGTGTGATAATTTCATATCATCATGATTAATTATAACACAATTCCACTTGTAATGTTTCTTTTAGTGTAATTATTTATACACTTTGCATGGAAATATTACTTTGTATAGTAAATTTATTCGTGTCCTACTAGAAACCAATTTTTGAAAAAGGGAGACCATGTGTAAAATAAATTATATAATTTTCGATATTGCTTATATTATTTTCTATTTTGTTCAAAATCATTATGTTACACATTTATGAATGCGAACTTGAAATTATCAATTATATTAACGAAGAACCCCTTTTGCACAAACAAATTTATAATATATGCAACGTATTGACTATGGAAAAATCGCAGTTGCAAAATTAGTTTATATTTAATTTTAATTTAAAAACCGCACTTGTTGTTTGAGACATGATTAAATGAAACAAAGAATACTTTGTTTTCTAATTTAAAAGTTCTTATTATATAATATAATAGTTGAAATAAATTTCTTTGGCACATGGATAACCAAACAATTAAAATGCAATTGTATGCTTCATCATTTGTCACATATCATGATATACCCATTGAGAATAATGCAAAGGTACGATTCTGACCAATGTTTTCAGAACTGGATCGGGCGTCAAACCGGACGCCTTACTGGTTTGGTGGTCGGACCGGATTTAACTATATTTTAATTATATTTATATATAATTAAATATAAGTAATTTATATATGATTTATATATATATATATATTTTATAGTTATATATAAAACTTAACTATATTTGTATATCCGACGTACTAATTTATGGTTTAACACCCCGTTTTTACCCATTAAAACTAAAAAAAAGAAAACCGGTCCGAACCGGTCCGGTTTCCCGGTCCGACCAGCGGTACGGGACGAACCGGCCGGTTCGACCAGTTCAAAACGAGTATGATTTATGTGAGCGTAACGAGGATTGAGAGTTTCTCGCATCCTACTTTAACAAGCGAGGGTTGTTGAAGTGGTCAAACAACAAATCTTCTTAAATCAAAGACATTCATCATTTCATTCCTAACCATATGTAAGTCAAAATAAAAAAATGTCACAGACATTTCCTGTTGTTGCTTGACCACTAGCCAGATTTCCTTTCATCGTTTTGCAATAGGTTAATATGTAATTTCTTAAAGTCAAGTTTGAATTCCGTATGAGAAAAGTAAAACGATTCTTGCAACGAGCCCTTTGGTGTTGTTTAGGTTTTGTCGGTTCCGGTCCCGAACCAATATATATTTTTTCAACTCTAATTTTGGTTTTATGGTCGGATGATGATGTTATAAACGAGTCATGGGACTAAAATGATTTGTGTGTTGGATGGGGCTCTTGAACCAAAATGATTCGAGTCATGGGACTAGATGTTATACTTTAGAAATGATTATGTTTCAGACACACAAGGACCACATGGATATGTGAAGGAAAATACATACTCTAGACCTGCATAATCTAGTAAATGGATTTTTGAAATTATTGGATACACGACTATATATGCATAGTATCATACATAGTCGTGTCCTTAAAAATAGAAAAAATAAAATTTAGACGGTGAATCATGTGGTTGTGTAAACTACTTAACGTTACTAGGCTAGTGACACATAGATCACATGACTATATTGGATTTTTGTTCAATGCACATAGCGTATGTTGTCATATGATGTAAAAATCCAAACTTTCCTATAGCAAGTTCGTTGCATATGTAATTCAAAAAAAATATTTTAAACCAAAAATATATATTAGAAAAATAAAAGGAAAAAAAACAAAATTATAAAATATTGACTACCGTATGATTCAAACTTACACCACCATCCAACACAAACATATAGCCATAACCTACTCCTCTAGTTGCAACTCACTTTGGGTTGATAGCAAAAACAAACAAATTTAACGCTATAAGGATTCTGGGAAAACAATAAAAATAAAAAATCCACATGTTACATACCGATCTTGCTATTTTAGAACAGAAACTGTGTCACAAATTAGTGTACCTGCGAATAAATTTAATATTTTCCCACATCAGTGATCATTTTTTTGTAATTACATAAAGTTTTTGGGCTTGATGTTTAATTTTGTGAGTATAATTTATACGTGGAAAGGAAATTGGTGCCTATGTATCAAATATTTGTGTGATTTTCTTGTAACTATAAATAGTAATTATGATTTATATATTTTTATTTTCTCCGTATATAACTATAAAAATTATTTAGTGACACCAGTAACATGGATCCTATGTTTCTTCGAGTGTTTGGACCACACACTCGTAAAACATTATCTCTACATCAACGCTTTAAGCTATGGACAACAAATTAGTCATATTAACATTAACAATACACATATAAACTTTATACAAGATGTATATTGTTCTTATTTTATACATTAATCATGTAGTACACGAGTACTAACTAACCATTTCAACACCAAAGTATCATCCGGTGGCTCCCTTCATCTTTTCTTAAGTTTCACCCTCAACCCGTCTTTCATCCTCATCGTCAACGACAACACATGATCCGGCGGCCTCTTCTCCTCCGTCCCCACCACCGCCACCTCAAACGCCTCGATAACCGCCGCGGCCACCAGCTTCATCTGCGTATACGCCATCTCCTTCCCTAAACACACCCTCGGCCCACCATGAAACACCGGAAACTTAAACTGGTTCACCGTCCGGCATACCACCGCTCCTCCGCCCATCTCCGCCTCCTCCAACCACCGCTCCGGCCGAAACTCACCGCAATCCGCACCCCACACACTCTCCATCCTCCCCATTGCATACGTATGATAACTCACAAACCACCCTTCCCTCACAAACGTCCCGTCCGGCATGACGTCATCTTTCCGGCAAGCCTTTGTATCCACCGGCACCGGAGGATACAACCGCAGCCCCTCGGAGATTGCAGCGTGCAGATAATGCATCCGCCGGAGATCATCAAAACTGTAACTTTCCCGACGACCTCCGCCGGAGCTCCGCCGCACCGCCACCACCTCCTCCAGTATCTTCCGTTCAACTTCAGGATGTAAAGATAATATCCAGAAGAACCACGAGAGCCCCGACGACGTCGTATCACGACCTGCGAGTATGAAACTGATCACAATATCCCGGAGAAACTCCGGCGAATACTCCGATACACCCATGAATCGTGACAACAAATCATGATCATCATCCTCTTTAACACCTTCATTCAATCTTGATTTGATAATATCATCAGCGAACTTATGAACAGTAGCGATTGATCTCTGCAATTTTGCTTCTGATCCGATGTTGAAGAGCTTTTTGATGTTGTAAACTCCGGGGAAAAGGTACATGAACCTGCCGGAGCTGAGGGTTGCAGCTTCTTCAAAGGCTTGCATGAACTCACTGCCGGAGGTTCCATCTCCGGCGAGACAACCGGGGTCGAAGTTGAATGCTACCTTACAGATGTTATCGAAAGAGTATCTTTCGAGAAGATCTTGAAGATCGACCACCGTGTTCGTCTCCGCCGCCCGTTGCAGCACCGGAATTAGCCGTTGGTGTAGCTCCACGGCGGCGGTTTCCATCACAAACTGCCGGAGGGACCTGTGTTGAATTGAGTTTTATTTGTAAATGATTAATGGGTATTGCTTATGGTATAAAATGGTTGTGGTCTATAGCCTTATAGGATTTACGGAAATGTTATTTACGGAGGTGCTTACATGGTACAACCAGGTAAATTATCTATTGAAATGGGTATTTTTATGAAAAATGGGATGATTTTTAAGTAGAATAGTATGATTTTTTTTGTAAATAGGTGTTTCGTAAACAGTTTACGAATTTGTCTATATGGCATGTTAAACCAGAGCCTTGTTATTAAATATCTAACATGCCATATGAGCAATATCATATCCGTAAATCTTTTACGAAACATCTATTTGCAAAAAAATCCTAGAAATCTACTTAAGAAATTATCATAGTTTTTAAAAATACCAATTAAAAAAAATAAATTTCTAGGTATAAAATCTTACGGAAGTGCTTATATGACACATTCTGATAGACTTCTTTATATTTTTTTTGAACGGTCAACTAATAAATTCCAACTATGTGGGGTACCCTAATGGCTAAAAGACATCTCATACGTCCGCAAGCACAGACAACGTTGAGTAGCCCAAGCCCACTAACCATCAATTCCATGGAAAACTTCGCCCGAAGGCTAACTACGGTAAAACCCGACCGACCAACAATATTTCGCTACCGGTAGTACTTGAACTCATAAATGATTGGTGATAGGAGAAAGGTTACGGTATAAAGTGATATTTTCATACGAAGCGTACGGAGTTATCGCGCAAGAAGAAGCGTTATGGGTGGAATTATAACACAAGTGTATGAATTAATCATGCAGAGATGAAATTATCACGCAAGAAGGTATTATTGCGTGTTGCATGATAATTTCATCCATGCGTGATAATATCACGTAAGTGTAAACCTCTTTAGGTAATTATTACGTGTTCTTGCGTGATAATTACACCTTAAAGTTCGTTCTCTTCGCACGAAAAAAACACTTTGTATAGTAACCTTCCCCTGATTATATTCTTTTTTATATTAAAAGCATCTTTCAGTATTGGCGTATAAACACTTCTGTAAATGACAATTACAAAACACCAAGACAGAAACACTTTTCAAAACATGCACACAAAAACAACCATACAAAGTCAATAATAACCTCTTATTCAAAGAGAATTCACCTGGTGTTGAACTCATGACTGGCGGTTTTCCGCTGGTTCCGCCACGAATCTCCGTCGCAGTTAAAGATGCCGCCGCCAAGGAAGTCTTGAAGGAGAGATATGAACCGTGGTCCTTTAGGGTAATTTTCAAAGTTAGTTTTAAGCATGTGTTCAACGTTTGCAGGGTTAGCAGTGATGACGCCGTTGAGTTTTCCAGGGCGGTGGAACACGGCGGTGTTGGTCGGAGAGTGGGCGAGGACGGCGGTGGTCCAGTCGAGGAAGCGGTGGCGGTGGCGGAGGAAGTCCGGTAGGGTTCCGACGAGTGGGTAGTTTTTGAAGCCGGAGGAGTTGCAGGGTGTTGTGGGGAAGAAGATGAAGAAGATGATGGGAGATAGTATTAAGAGGATTGATAATATGAGGGTTTGGAGAGATGTAATCTCCATTATTGTGATGTTATGATGTTTATGGAGGTTGAAGATGGTGTGAGTTGAAGGAGATCCATTCGTTTTAGTTTTTATAAGTTGGATATGATATAGATGCATGTCTCACACATACCGTACATTTTTGTCTACAATTTAGGGATCTAATCAAATTATTTTCAAGATTAAGTAGATGTTGATACGCAAGTATTTGAACCTACTGACGTATTCATCATCTAACATGAAATTGGCTCCAAGTGAATCATTAATTAATCATTAATTTTCTTTTAACTAGTATTAGGACCATGCATTGTAAAAGCCCGTGTGTTGAAGGGCATGTTTGATTCTATATATGTATAACTTTAGATAAGAAAAATAAAATTTGAACATTGTTGATAGCATTGGAACTTTAAACAAAAATAATAAAAATTGAAACATCAGAAACCCATGCATTGAGAGGAGTTCCTTGATAATTTATATTCGGAACTTTTCGTGAAAAAACGAAGTCGTTAAAAAAATAGAAATCAAAATGTTGATAAATATAAACACGTCACAACAGGAAAAGAAATATTAATAAAAATAAGCATATATAAATTTGGATTTTATAAAACATATTATATTAGAAGTTATTAAAGAAAACAAAACTAGAAAATATTCAAAACGTTTAATGGCTTTGACAACTTGTACAAAACTATTCCAATAACTTGTATGTTATGACGTATAATTTTGTTTTGAGTGAAATTCACACCGAAACATATATAAAAATACTCGTATGGCAACAACATAATTTGATATTTTATAAAATATAAGATTATAAAAGTTAGGCAAATTGGATTTTCATAATCCAAACTATTACTCATTGGCCGATAATCAATGTTTTCAGAACCGGATCGGACGTCGAACCAGACGCCTTACTAGTTTGGTGGTCGGACCGGTTGGACCGGATTTAACTATATTTTAATTATATTTATATATGTAATTAAATATTTGTTGGAAATAACTAATAAGGGTGTGAAAAAGAGTCTCTCTAACACCCTTGTCCCACATTGGTGTAACAAATGAAACATTATGTGTTTATATGTGATAACAAAGTGAAAGGTATTGAATGTCTTTATGATACCTTTTACACCATGACCTACCCGCGCGTTGAGGGGTGCAAAAACGGGTTTCTGGCTGGAAAATTTGGGTGGCCCACGCACGACATGCGGACACGAATGCCGTTCGAAATAAACCGGGTACCAGTTACAAGTTAGAGAAAATGAATAGGTCGCAGGTCAGGTACACATGGGGACGACTGATAACAACAGGTATTTTCCCTCTATAAAAGCCAAATACAATCAAGATTAGAAAAGATATGCATAAAACGTCAATGTCATCTAGTTTTCCGAAAGCTACAAGATTATTAAAATAGCTAAACATCTTGCCTACGGCTTAATCCCCTCGAAGGAGGATTTTAGCGTCAGCTCATGGTAAACAACTTATGATCTGGAGGAGGCATCATCACCTCAGTTTAAGTCTAAATTGATTGCTAATGTGATTCAATATTTAAAACTTTTTGGTATGAAAATAAGTCTATTAGTTGACAATGGTGACCAATAACATTCTCCAGGTTCATCAGCATCGAACTTCATAAGGATAGTCGAAAGCTACGCCCTTGTCAAGAGAGCAATGGACTCCCATTCCAAACCACATATCACATCCTGCAACAGATGTTAATCAGTATGCAAAGGTTTCAACAATCAAAGTAATGTTTTTATCTCTCATAACTCATGCGACGTTTAAATAAAACAACAGGCAAGAAGAAATCAGGTAGAAAGTCATGCATATTGTACTCTTTATGCCTCAAAACATCCTAAGTTATTTTACTATTGTTAAAGAAGTAGATTAATATAAGTTTTGTAATCATGTTTGAAACATTCATTATTCATTTTTATAATTGAAATTTCTTGAAGAAAAAGGGGTTTCAGGTCAACCTAACATGACCGCACTTATTTCAACCTTTACATAAAAATTATAATCCACCAATTTTGCTACCTATACATGAAACTAATCTAGTTAAGTAGGCTAGAAATGAACCTCAGCAAGAAACTTTAAGTCTATAAGTGAAAGATAAAAACAATTATCAAGAAAATTAGCAAGAATTAGCTATAGAAAAACCTGTCGCTTGATGTTAATTTTTACTTACCGAGGGGTTCTGTTGATCAATGTCAAAGCAATTAATGGCACAGTTTTCAGCCAGTAACTCAGTAGGTTCTTCACCTGCATAAATTTGCATTCAAACTAACTTAGACTAATTGATCTTGAGGGTTAAGAAAAAAAATATATATCAGAATCATAAAAAGGCACTATGGAAATATTTTGACTTGCTTTCTTCACGGCTTGGATTTTTAGCATGAATTTTTTTGAAAAATTATAGAATTTTATTATGCACCTTGTTTAATTTCAGCAAGAATCCCATCTTCTGAGCAAATCATAACAGGTAAGACTCCTTTGGATGACAGGTAGGCATGATCTGAAGCGCTCATAAAAGTATCATATTGAACCTCCCACACATCACTTTCAGATATACAAGTTGCTGTCTCACCATTATCAATTCCTGAAAGAACTATTGGCTGTTGTGGCCTCCTAAGATCCCATGCAAATACAGTACCATACGAGCCACCTGCCTTCATATTGCAGAAAATATACGCATGCACCCTTTTAAATTGGACTTGAATAATGATACTTGATAAGGCACAAAAAGTTCTTTGATTTTTAACTTTCAATCTTAGTAGAAAGTGTACGCACATGCATACAACAGCATAAGGCCACTGCTTATAAAAGAGTACTTAGAACTTGATAAAATGTTTATGGTAAAACATCAACCATCTATGCCTTCATTAATAGTTGATTGATCTTCAAGAATCTCTAGGTGCTTCCCTCTTTATTTTCTTCCCCATAACATATAAAATAAATTAATTAATTTTCAGGAAGGTTGCAATTTCATTCATGAAATTATTTTCCTAAGATAAACATGAAAATGTGGGTTTCCTAAATAACATAAGCTAGTTGAGGAAAAAGGGCGAGGCAGCATACTCACCACGCATGTGTGCTTTCGTGATGGATGGATATCAATAGAATGGACAATCCCAGAAGTAGCTCCCTGAGCCCTGCGATAGACTCTTACAAGATTATAAGGTAAATTAAGGAAGTCTCTGAAGTATTTATAACACAACAGTATGTGAATTTGTGAAAAAAAAAATCACAAAATATATAAGTTTCCCTGCATGCGAACAAATGGTCTCTTCTATATAATGTAACCAATAAAATTTATGCCAGTAAGAGTCATATCAAGTTAAAGTAGTCATAAATAGGTGATGGCTTACATTAGTACAAATATGAAAACCAATAGCTTTTAGAACATATACAGTATATTAACAGGTAAATAAGTGTCCTCTACTGAATTTGTAGATTTACCATTGTTGCCAACATCTATCATACTCTAAGAGCAATACAGATACATCAGCATCTAGGTTGTACAAATGTATGAATGCATATTTAAATGCACATGCTTCGGTATTGAAAACTCTTCCTTTCAAGAGTGTTGCATTGAAAATGGATGTTTATCAAGTGGGTGTTCAATTTGCAGGATACAAGTGACCTTCCTACAAATCAAGAATACAAAGGTACAAGCCTATATAACAGATCCTGTTCAAGTAAAGTGGCAACAACAAACAATGTGTTTGGGTAAGAAGTTGTCTGGAAAGTTCTAACAATATTTGTTTAGTCTTGAACAAGTAGCTTGATTTGGTGCTTACACGGGTTCTCAGAAAAAATACATAAATAATGACCATATCCATGTCCGGCATCTACCATTATACCCATGATAATCAGCAATACAATTGTCACATATTCTTATGTCTAAAAGATAATGACTACTCATTTTGATACAAACATCCCAATGCAAGAAAATCAGACAAACAAGATAATGTGTCTAGTCGTAGTAGATCATTACGCAACTCAACCTTTACCAAACTTCTTTATGTGGATTGTGAACAAGTGAACGACATGCCACTGCCAATAACATTATATAGTTTGACCGAGTATTTCTTTTGTGATTATCATCTTTACAAGTCTAAACAGAAGAACACGGAAGGAACCTATATGTGTCCCCAAGTACTTTTAGGATTGGTATATGTCATAGTACTCATTTTATTTCATCAGTCCTAGCTTACGCGGCCATAAATGGTTAAGACTTGTGCTTGTTGCTGGTCCCTTACAAGTACTAGATTCAGTATAGCACTATGCCCCATCTATTTTGAACTTGTTTCCAACAGTATGGGATTAAAGTACCATTACAAGTGCACAAACTACCAAAGGATGATGAACCCAACAAGCAGTTCACATTTCAATCTCTTGGAAATTTGGATAGAATGGATATGTTAAAAATAAAACACAACTACAAACCTAACTATTGAGTAAAACAAACAACAAACACCAAGATTTTAACATAACTCTATATGCATGCATTATTCTCTACCTGCTAATCAAGTTCTGATTTTGAAAGCAAAATATTATTATGGTAGATACTGATCTCTCTATAACAATTTCGCATTCGATAAAGCATCATTTCATTTCTACTCACCAGTTACCCTTAACCTGTGCAACAGGCCCTTCACCTCTCCTCTGATCCCACCACTGAAGAGAATTCCCCAACCCACCAGTAGCAAACTCGGAAGGGGACGCCCATCTCACCGCGGTATACGAAACCAACCGATTCCCATCAAAAACCCGACGATAATCCAAACCCGAGTCACCAACACTGACCAAATTCACCCTCCCATCTTCCCCCACACTCACACACCCCGACCCATTCTCCTGCAAATCCAAACACGAAATCGCCCCCAAATGCAAAATCTTCTCAGGTATCGAAACCTCCGAATCAAACGAGGCGTCGATAGGGTTTGGGAAGAGAACGTGAAGGGATCCGGCGACGGTGGAGGCGGCGATTAGGGGGTTTTGGAGGGACTTTTGTGCGACTTTTAAGGAGGATGTTCGGGAGGGTGGTGTGAATGTGGAGTTTAGGGTTAGGGTTGGTGGGTTTGTGGGGTTTAGGGTGTGGATGGCGATGGAGGTCTCGTCGGAATCGGAGTTGAATGAGGCGACGACGATGTAGCGATCGAGGGCGGAGAGAGGGGGGAGGAAGCGGAGGGAGTCGATGTAGGTGGAGTGTGGAAGCTTGGTGAATTGCTTTAGGGTTAGGGTTTCTGATGCCATTGTTAGGGTTTTAGGATTGAGTGTAATGGGGAAGAATTACAGGCAAATTCCACAGCGACAACCCTCACTAAAACAAATAACTGAGAATGAATCTAACTAACAATTTGACTGGTTGTTGGAATGACTTTCATCAACTCTTCAAGGTCAAATGTCCGGTCTTTCGGTCTTTGTTGCGATTTTTACATGCTGTTATTGATGACGAGTCTTGTGAATTTACAGATAATAAGTTCTCATGATTTTTTATTACAGGATTATATAATCTTTATTAAAATTTACTCAAAGGGTACGAGTAAATGAAGAGTGGACTTTTTGATAATGTGTAAAATGTAGAATACAAGAAGATCCTTTGATAGGTTTTGATTTTGTTTGATAATCTTGAACGTTGGAAAATCATATGTTAAGTTTTGTATTTGTTTGTCTTGATATGCAATCTTTTTGTAAAATAACCCACATGAATTAATCAAGTTGCAATCATAAAAACAAGATGTGGTGTGTATATGAGTACTTAAAATAATATCTTACCTTAATATCAAACTAAGTTTTTTTTAGACCCAATCTTATTCAATGATTCAATGATTCAATGATTGTTATCTACTCGTTTGATACTTTTAGGTCCGATGTCGCTCCGCTTGAGGAGGAATCTTAGAGCTTGTTATAAACCAAACGGAAGAACTCAACCAAAAAGACTAGTCTAATGAGTGAGGGAACACATTTGGCTTATAAATCACATATCAATTGCCCATACAACCGATGTGGGACAAGTCTCATACCTTACAATGGTTTCGGTCCATAACATTCGCCCCTCCTTAAGGACCAACGTTCTCGTTGGTCACGGCCAGATTGGTCACGGCTAGCTCTCTCCAGGCCAATCCTCAGTGGGCCACCACTTCGAGATTGGCTCTAATAGCACTGTTATAAACCAAACGGAAGAACTCAACCCAAAAGACTAGTCTGATGGGTGAAGGAACCCATTTGGCATATAAATCAGACATCAATTGCCTATACAAGCGATGTGATACAAGTCTCATATCTTACAATAGTTTTGGTCCTACACCATATGAACGTTATTATATTTATGTGTTTTTTTGCACTTTAAATTCTCTCTTTATGTAATGTCAATAATTAATACATTCTACTAGTACGCTTTGTTTCTTTAACGATCAATATATAGGTGTCTAAACAATCAATATACCAGAGGACCATGCTATTTTCAACCAACTTATAGTACGTTAATTCCTTTAGAAACAAACTATGACATACAACAATGGTACAAAATAAATATACTGATTTCATCAACTTCATAAAAAACAGTATTTCCTAAACTCTCATTTCTACCTTACAAACATACGCATTTCCAAAGGTTGGAAACAGATTAAACAGTTATAACTAACGTGTTTCACATCCAAGTTGCACCATCAACACATAACGCCGGCGAACTTTGTCTCAAGTTCATGATTACAAGCGTTGCAGCAGCATGGGCAAGACCACCACCCACAACAAAAACATGAAAGATCTGATGACTATGACCCGCGATATCGAAAGCACCGGGCTTCCATCGCTCCGGTATCCGCTTAACATAAAACATGGCTCCAATGGAGTAGAAAACAGCCATGATGACCTCATACAAAAGAGCTATAAGTATTTTTGGGTCAGCCCTGTGGAGGTACACCGCGTGTGTTGCTGGTATGACGCCCGAGAAACCCATGGCTAAGAAGATGGTGGCCCGGAAGGAGCGGTAGCGGGGAGCAGAGAGTGCTGGAGAGAGGAGGGTGGCGATGGCGAGAAAGCCGAGGGTGGTGATGGCGGAGAGGTAGAAGAGACGGGAGAACGGGTGGCAGTTGAAGGCGTAGAAGATTGGCGCGAAGAAAGAGGTGACGATCATGAGGGAGATCCCGGCGTAGTCCAGGCGCCAGAAAAAGAGGTTGAAGGTTTTGGAGTGACACGCGAAGAGGTGCGAGATAGAGCTGCAGATTAAACAGCCCATGGCCCCGGTTAAGAAAACGAACCATGGCCATATCGGGATCGAGTTGTTTAGTAGTACTATTGATGGTTTAAGCATTTCTCCAACCATAGATTCCTGCACAAACCCATCGACCATAACTTTTAGTCGAAGGGTTATCATAAGATTCTTTTTTTTTATCGATAACATTTTAGATATCAAAAAGTCAATAGACCCTCTTCACCCTCCCATAGGTCCCGACCGGCCCTCAAAATAACCTCAAACATTATCTTTAATCATGATCAATTTAAAAACCACTTTAAGAGTTTAGTCACTAATTAAAAAGGTAACATGTGAAATATAAAGAAATATTTGATGCTTACTAAAAATGAATAATACTTGGTCATAAACACTAAATGGTTTTTGTATATGTGGCACTATTGTATAAAGTGGGTGTTTGTTTAATAAAGGGGTCACTTTTGTAACAAACAGAAATAGGAATTTGAAATTGAACTGTAGTAGTTATAAAGGGATGTGTCAGGTATATGTTTCTTTCAGTAACCGTATCATGTGATATGGATCATCAAACCCAAAATTCTCTCATCACTTTTAAGATCATATGGTCTCCCACTTTTTATCCTAAATTATACCTTCAATCACATCTAATTTTGAAATATCATATTAAAATCCACTAGTTTTGTCCTAAATTGCTTTTCTTTTTGACATTCGATAAGAATTAGATGATATTTTTGTTTTGTAGTGAAGTGCATTAATTGGAGGTAAAAAAGTAAGTTTGAATTGCATATTATCTTCAAAATCATAAAACTATATATATTGTTGTAAAACACATGTTTTTAATACACTTAATATATAATACTCTTCAAGCATGCTTTGAGAAGGTAAATAAAATGATCACTCACCGGCGTTAACATGGAAACGACGGAGCCATTAGCTTTCACCGTCGATGTCGTCATGGTCGGTTCTTGAAAGCCGTGAGTTCTGCAATTAAAATATGACAAAAAAGTTATAAATGGACAGAAATCACAGACTACACAGAATACAACAAATATTAAAATGATTTATGATTCTTTAATCACGAAGACGTCATTAACGCCATGATCGGACCTTGAGAAGAAGCTCGCAACCAACGATTCCACCTTTTCCTTGTTCATCAAGCTCCAAACAGCCAATGACAGAAATATGAAGAAACCTACCAAATGCCTTCACAAATTCACCACAAATCGATCAATAAACGCCTTCAATCCAATCAATTCACAACAAAACACAATCAACATGCATCAAATTCAAAATCTGCAACCGATTGATAACAAAATCGCTAGATCGATCACTTACGTCCAGATATTTAGGGTTTCATTGTGCCAACAGAAGACGCTTCCGATCACATCCTTCAACGGCCATTCACACCGGTAATAATCCAAAATAAACTCGTTATCCTTCAAATACTCCGGCAATTCGTCGTACTTCATCAATCTCCGTCCCGATCGTTCCTTCGTCATCCTGTCCGTACACTCCGACGAGATGAATCTGCTGCCGTCGCCTCCGGTGACACCTCCGCCCTTACTCCGCCCCGATCGCCTCCTCATCCGTCGCCAGAAACACAATATTATCACTCTCTCCGGCGGTTCATTCGCCGTAGATTCCCTCTCCGATCACCGTCTCCGATCTCCTTCTCCGACGTCGTATAACTGTAACATTGACAATGGAAGCATCCAGAGCTTCAAGGATTTATAACCTGCAATTCGACGTGTGATGTAAGATTATTATTGCTATTTTTTTTATTTTAGTTTTTGGATTTTGATCCGGTGTGATAATAGTTATGTAATTATTGGTGGTGCGACACGTGTCAGTGTATTAGTGGTTTGTTGTTTGACGTTGAGGGATGGATGACCGTTAAGGTGGTTGAACGGTGTGGGGGAAATGTTGCAGGTGGGGTGGAGGTACAGGGGATTATGATCGTCATCCGTACAGTTTAGTGGGTTTATTAGTGTTCGTTGATTTGAAGAGAATTCATACGCGATGATCCGGAAGGTAAGAAATGTGAAATGTATGAGTTGTTTATTTTTGGTCAATGACACGTGTTCTGATGTCAGGAAAATGAAAGATTGTTAAACTAAAAATGTACATTTCATTTTTATATATTTTACTAACTTTAATAAACCTCGTGTATTACACGTGTTGAATATATAAAATATTAAATAAAATAAATTTTTTAATTATAAGTGATATTAAAAGATATACGATTAAAATTACGTATGATTAAAAATTATAAGTAATAAATAATGATATCAAATTTTTATCAAAGTTTTTATGAGAAAACCATTGATATGTACATGAGTTTAAAATTTTAATTAAATAACCTAATTGTGACAATTCAAAAAAGTAACATATTGACTAATCTCGTCTCGAGTAATAGTAAATGACAAAAAACATAAAATATGATGGTGTAAGTAAAAATTGTATGAAAAATTACTAAAGAAAGAGTCTCATAGAAAGAAGGATCTATGATGTCTTTTGGTTCTTATTTTAACTCATAATCATATACATATTTAGTTGAGTTTACTATTAAGCTTATTACTCACATGATAATACTACTAAACATGGACAATGCAAAAATCAATTAAAAGAACCTTCTAAATTCTACACTAAAAATGACTACTCTATATCTTAAGAGACTTGATTAAAAATTTCTACCTAAATAAAAAATAATACAATAAAACTAGATAAAAAGAAAACAGAAAAAAAAATTTATCTAATAAATTAAAAAAACCACTTATAAAATAAAGTAAAATATTTTAAACAAAATAAGAACATGTCTCAAATATTAGTTACAAACATCTTAAATTTTAAAAAGTAATAATTTTGTTGAGGGTAACAAATGAAAAAAGAAAAAAGAAAAATAGACCGTAATGAAATAAAAGACAATTAAAAATATTGATGTCTAATTTAAATATATTTTTAATAGTATTTTATTTTAATTTCTAAAAGAAATTCTTTGTTTTTACTAATAGTAGTTTCTATAGAAAAAAACATACAAGATATTATAATTGGTGTGCCTTTAAATGGTACTATACAAACTTAAAATTAACATTTATTTTAGAAATTATGACTTATTTGTCTTTCAGAAAATAAATATTTGATAAGAAGATAATTTTTTAAATTAACCAATATAGTTTGCTAGTAGTAAAAATAAGAGATATGTGTTTTTAGTTTAAAATGAAAGGGTTGTAATTTATATCTCATTACTTTTGGATGGAATTATATTTGGAAACAAAATGTGTATTTTAAAAAATTAATACAAAAATGGTAGATTCTTTTGGGCGGGAAAAATATTTATTGTTAAATGTCAAGATGACATGTGGTATTAGATGGGTCTAAAAAGTGACATGTGGCAACCTTAGTTACCTTTTTATTAGAGTAGTAGGATTAAGGGGCTGTTTGTTTTTGGGCTGACCCGGCTGACTCGGTCAGCGGGTCAGCCCGTTTGATTTCGGTTTCGAGTTCGGCTGACCAGGTCTCCAGTGCTGACCCAGACCTTGAAAAAAAATATATGCTG
>BJCM01061056.1:0-31021 GCA_018326385.1 Flaveria bidentis
ATTGGTGGGATGTTTGTGCTCTTTTTCATCAGTGGAGTTGTGTTTGATAAACTTTGGATGTCAAGAAAGCGAAAAAATAGCAATGATGAAGGGAAACTGGGAATATGGCCACAGGTTCCCACAAGTTTTTCACTGTTTCTTGAGAAAGATTTGCAGAGGAAAGAGTCAGTTGAGTGGGTGAACATGGTGTTGGGGAAATTATGGAAGGTTTATAGAGGTGGGCTCGAGAATTGGGTAATCGGTTTGCTGCAGCCAGTCATTGATGACTTAAAAAAGCCTGATTATGTGGAAAGAGTTGAAATAAAGCAGTTTTCACTCGGGAAGGAGCCATTTGTTGTTAGAAATGTCGAACGCAGAACTTCACGCAGCAACAATGATTTACAGTAAGTTTTTTACCCAAATTTGAAAATTTACCTTCAAGTTGTTGGTTAGCTTATGTGTTAAACTGTTTATTGCATTACTTTCTAAAGGTACCAAATAGGTCTTCGTTACACTGGTGGTGCTCAAATGCTTCTAATGTTGACACTGAAATTTGGGATTATACCAATTAAGGTGCCGGTTGGTATTAGAGACTTTGATATTGATGGAGAACTTTGGGTTAAACTTAGATTGATTCCAACTGAGCCTTGGGTGGGAGCTGTTTCATGGGCTTTTGTCTCACTTCCAAAAATTAAGTTTGAGTTGTTACCATTCCGGTTGTTTAATTTAATGGGTATGCCATTTTGATACATTCTTAATTCCATTTAATAGATTGTAACATTCTTAATCGTAGTTATTGTCAGATTGTTAAGTTAAATACTAATACATTTTAATCATTTTCCTCTTTCTTGCATGTATTTATGTGATACCAGCTATCCCTGTACTCTCGATGTAAGTGACTTCTTCATATGATCATGATTTGACATTGTGTGATATTTATCATGATTCTACATTAGAGTAAAGGGTCAAAAGGGGTATTTTTTGGTATAGATTGGGTTGCCACAAAACTACTTTTTTTCCTAAAGTTTTGAAATTTCTTGAAAATTACTGTTCAAGTATAAAGTATACGATTTCAATAAAAATGATAGAGGAGATTTTATGCTTAAAAAAAAGAGAGACACTTTGCCGACTACCCCTTTGTGCTCTACAATTTGCTTAGTATAAATATCTTTAATCATGAGCTTATCTTGATTTAATTGCTTTGGTAGCTTGGTTTCCATCCATCAATTTCTTATTTCATGTTTCTTGAAATTTTAGGTTTTTGAAGAAGCTTTTGACAGAGGATTTGCCTCGTTTATTCGTGCGGCCTAAGAAAATTGTCTTGGACTTTCAAAAGGGGAAAACCGTTGGTCCACTCCAAAATGATTTCAAGTCCGGTGAACTGCAAGAAGGAAATAAAGATTTTGTTGGGGAACTTTCGGTCACTCTTGTTGATGCTCGAAAACTCTCTTACATCTTCTATGGTGGGTATTATCAGAGTTATTATATGCTGAACTAAAGTACAAGTCTTATGATGATCTTATTTTTTATTGTTTACAGGAAAAACAGATCCATATGTTGAACTAAAACTGGAAGATCAAGTGATGCATAGTAAAAAGAACAGTCAAACAACTGTGACGGGGCCTCCTGGCCAGCCAATATGGAATCAGGTGAGATTTTCATCAAGTTTCATTATTTTTCTTTTATATCAATATGAAATTAGTTACGAATATTTGATGATATTTGCTTTATGGCAGGATTTCAGTATGCTAGTTACAAATCCTAGAAACCAGAAATTGTCGGTACAAGTAAAGGATTCTCTCGGATTTATACCCTTGACCGTCGGTGCAGGAGAGGTAACCTCTTTAGGGGTCTTTAGATTTGTGTTTTGATGCCAATTATTTGGTTTAATATGTTTAGATAAACAACTGCCTATTGACCAGTGATAGGTTCTCAATGTTATAAATAATAATGCCTATTGACCAGTCTTTTTAACCTAATTTGAGAAACATAAACACCCCGTCACAGATGAATAAGATGATTTATTCATCGTTCTTACTAACCCTCTTTTTAGTCTAACACTCAAACATGTGATACTGTTAATAACGACTTAAATTATCATTTTTTTAGGTTGACCTTAGATCTTTAAAAGACACGGTACCAACAGATAGGGTCGTGACTCTCCAAGGAGGTTGGGGACCGTTTAACAAGGGTCCAACGGGAGAGATCCTACTTAGACTAACGTATAAAGCTTACGTTGAAGATGAAGAAGATGAAAGAATCAAACACATCGACTCATCTGATGATGAGTTTTCAGAACTAGCGTCAGCTGGCACTACATTTGAGCCTTCATCAGATAAAGAAACATTCATGGATGTTTTAGCAGCCTTTATTGTCAGTGAAGAATTTCAAGGAATAGTGGCTTCCGAAACATCAAATAATGTAAATAACACGAGGTCAACAACAACGTTCTCTGGTCAAACACCTGATACTGTGACCCCTGACACTGGTTCTGATTCAGGAGGTATCGACTAATTGACTATTGACTGCTGACTACATTCATATGTTTGTTTCATTCACATGTGTTGTTGCATTGACCAATATATAGATTTAAATGCAGGGTCAGCCTTATTATGGCTTGCTGCAATCACAAGCATCTCAATTCTAACAGCCATTAACATGGGTGGCTCAAACATCTTTAATCCTTAGTGCAACGCGCATCGTTTCAGCTTGATCTAGTAATCCTCAAAAGCCAGTACAGCAGGCGCGAGGTTGAGAGTCTGAGATTTGTGTATCCGCTGCTTTTCGGGTTTCTTTTTATTATAGATACCTTTTTTGGTTGAAGTTGTTAATCTTTTTGAGAAAATAGAGTTACAAATGTGGACTCTCTGTAGAGGTCTTGTAATAGCCATGCTTCAAAAGAAAAAGAAATAATGTTGGTATAGGGGTGTAAACTGTCAAAACAAGGAATTCTGGGGGTATAATTTTTTACCATTTATAGTTTAAACTCGAGGCTTGTCTATACATATTCATTTAAAGTTCCTACATTATTTTTTCTTCTCAAATTAGTACTCTTAATGTATGTAAAATTACAAGTGAAGCTGCTAAGACCATTCGTAACGTTGAGCGATGAAGGGTAGGAGCTCTCCCTTTTATGTTGGACCTATCACATGTAGAAGAATTAAACAATTCTACACCGAAGATTATACGCAATCAAGCACGAACACAATCAATCACCAAGAGATCACAAAATGATTTCACTATGAACACAATTACAACGATTACAATGAAGAACAATCTGCAGAATTGATTGATGAAAGTCAAATCCGTAACTAACTATTGTGAGTATTAACTAACTATTAATACTCAGTAAACACACAACAATAAACCTCTAACTATTACAGAATGACATAAGTGGTCCCTGAACTAATAACTCACAATCTCCACCTTAGTTCAAGACCAACTTATTACCAACACTTAACAACTCCAAACATTTCTTAAACTTGAAGCCAGGTACAACTTTGGTTAAAGCATCAACAACATTATCATCTGTATCAACCCTCTCAACCTTTACTTCTTGTGATTGAACAACTTCTCGAATGAAATGCAATCTAACATTAATATGTTTAGTTCTCTCATGATACACCTGGTTCTTTGATAGGCATACCGCACCCTGATTATCACACAACACCACAGTGTTTTGTAGCATCACACCTATCTCAGAAACAAATCCCTTTAACCACAATGCTTCCTTTATTGCTTCAGTCAGAGCTATGTACTCTGCCTCTGTAGTTGACAGTGCAACTACATGCTGAAGTGAAGACTTCCAGCTAACCACACCATTATACACCTTAAATGCATAACCAGTGGTAGATCGACCTTTATCCATGTCTTTAGCAAAATCAGCATCCACATAACCCACTACTTCACAACTAGAGCTTTGACAACTACTAAACACAAGCCCAACCTGCTTAGTTCCATGTAGATACCTCAAAATCCATTTTACAGCCTCCCAATGAAGCTTACCTGGATTAGACAAGAATCTGCTCACTACACTAACTGCATAGGCTATATCTGGCCTAGTGCACACCATCAAATACATCAAACTGCCAACAACATTTGCATAAGGTATCCTTTGCATGTTTTCTATATCACTTGATAACACAGGTGAATCTTTAGATGAAAGCTTAAAATGCTGCCCCAGAGATGTACTCACTGACTTACAGTTAGACATTGAAAAGTTGTTAAGCACCTTCTCAATATAAGCAGTTTGTGTAAGATAAAGCTTGTGATTCACAAGATCCCTTGAGATTTCCATGCCTAAGATATTCTTTGCTATTCCCAAATCCTTCATCTCAAATTCACCATGTAACATCTTCTTAGTGGCATCTATCTCAGCTTGATCTTTACAACACAATAACATATCATCAACATAGAGGAGTAAATAGACATAATCCACTGAATTGTACCTTTTATAATACACACAGCTGTCATAACTACTTCTCTGAAACTGCTTACCAACCATGAACTCATCAAACCTTTTATACCAGCACCTAGGTGACTGTTTCAACCCATAAAGAGATCTTTTAAGCAAACAAACTTGTCCATCATTCTCAGGATCAATAAAACCAGTAGACTGCCTCATATAGATCTTTTCATCCAAACTTCCATGTAAGAAAGCAGTCTTGACATCAAGCTGCTCCAACTTGATGTCATCAGCAGCTACCATTGAAAGTATTACCCTAATAGATGAGTGTTTGACCACAGGAGAAAAGATCTCAGTGTAATCAATACCTTCCTTCTGTGTAAAACCTCTAGCCACTAGCCTGGCCTTGAACCTTGGTGGATCATATTCAGTGACTCCTTCTTTTACCTTATACAACCACTTGCAATCTACCAACTTTTGCCCAGCTGGTTTATCAACTAGTACCCAGGTTTGATTTTTCTTCAATGATTCCATCTCATCAACCATAGCTTCCCACCATTTGTCTTTGTCAACAGACTTCATTGCTTCATCAAATGACATAGGTGATACCATACTATCCATTTCTACCACATTGAACACAAAGGCAGATATGTCTTTATTTGATCTATACCTGGCAGGTACAACATGTTGCCTTCTAGCCCTATCTCTGGCTAGACTATATTCAACTGATTGGTGAGATGACCCTTTCCCTGTTGATTACTTCCCAAAGTATCTGAGGACCTATCAAGAGGTTCTAAAGGCTCCACCTGAACCTGCACACTCTCCTTTTGATCACTTTGGTCATTCATCTTACCAATTAAGTCTCTATAAACCACATCCTCCCTGAACACCACATCTCTACTCAGTACTACCTTAGGTGACCCATCACCCATTCTCCATAGCCTGTAGCCTTTCACTCCTTTAGGATAACCTAGCAACACACACTTCTAGGCCCTTGGATCAAGCTTGTCTTTCTTATCATAAGCATAGGCTAGTGATCCAAACACTTTGAGGTGGCTGCAGTTAGGCCTCTCATTTGACCATACCTCCATAGGGGTTCTCAACTCAATAGCAGCTGAGGGTGATCTGTTTACTAAGTATGCTGCGTAGTAACAGCCTCAGCCCAGAATGATTTAGGCATCCCTGAATCAGACAACATACATCTGACCTTGTTGAGTAGAGTTCGGTTCATCCTCTCAGCTAATCCATTTTGCTGAGGGGTACCAGGCACAGTCATGTGCCTGCCAATACCATGCTCCTTACAGAACTGATTGAACAAGGCATTGCAAAACTCCATACCATTATCAGTTCTGAGTCTTTTCACCTTTTTTCCTGTCTGTGTTTCAACCAATAGCTTCCATTCTTTGAATCTTTGCAATGCTTCATTCTTGTGCTTGAGTATATACACCCATACCCTTCTTGATCTATCATCAATTATAGACAAGAAATATCTCCCTCCACTGAGGGAATTGGTTCTTGCAGGACCCCAAAGGTCTGCATGGACATACTCAAGTACATTTCTTGTGGTATGAGCACCCTTCCCAAATTTTACTCTGGTTGACTTGCCAAGTACACAGTGCTCACAGAACCCCACATTACAGTTATTGACACCTTGAATGACTTGTTGGTTTCTTAGTTTTGCTAAGCCCTGATCACTTATGTGGCCAAATCTTCTATGCCACAAGGTTGCAGTGGTTAGAAGATCATGGCCAGCAACATTTGCAGAGCCACAGTTAACATCCCCATCAAGAACATAAATGTTGTTTTCTTTTCTTGATCAAGACAACACAACCAAGGATCCCTTTATCACCTTCACCTTGCCATTCTTTAGACTTATGTTGAACCCTTTACTTTCTAGTGTGCCTAGTGAGATCAAGTTCCTCTTGAGTTCAGGTATGTACCTGACTTGCTCAAGAGTGAACTCCACCCTACTCTCCAATCTAAATGTAATTGACCCAATCCCCTTGATATGACATGGTCTATTGTCACCTAGTTGTACGGTTCCCAAGTCATGCATTTCTAACTCAGTGAAGAACTCCTCCTTGGGAGTCATATGGTAGGAGCACCCGGAGTCCATTATCCAGTCTTGGTTTGTTTGTCTGTTTGATACCATCAAAACATCCGCACTTTCATAACCATTAGTGTTACCATCCACAGACATACTACCATGATTTCTTTGTTGTTACAACTCAGATTGTTTCTTTCTTTTGTTCGGGCAATCCCTTTTAAGATGCTTATCTGAGTCACAGATGTAGCATCTCCTCTTTATCTTGGACTTAGACCTTGAGGATGGTTTGAATTTTGAAGTTCTTGTCTCCGATCTTCCCCTTACAAATAGACCTTCACCAGCCTCATCTTTACCATCTGACCTTCGTTTGAGTTCCTTTGAGTTGATTGCAGCCAAGACTTCCTCCATAGACAAGGTTTCCCTGCCAAACATGAGCGTATCAACGAAATGCTCATATGCCTGCGACAGTGAGGCCAGGAATATGATGGCTTGATCCTCATCATCTAATTCCACATCGATGTTTTCACGATCAATGACCAACTTATTGAACTCGTCTACATGATCCTCTATTGACTTCCCAGATGTCAATTGAAAAGTGTATAGTCTTTTCTTGAGGTAAAGTCTCTTGGCCAGTGACTTTGTCATGTACAGGCCTTCGAGTTTAGCCCAGATTCCAGATGCCGATGTCTCCTTAGCCACTTCCCTCAAGACGCGATCGCCTAGACTGAGGATGAACGTACTGTGGGCTTTTTCCAGGATGTCCTTCTTCTCCTTCGCTGATAGGTTCGCCGGAAGGTTGTTCTCACCTTTCAGAGCTTCGTCGACACCTTGATGTACCAGCAATGCCCGCATCTTCACCCTCCATAGTCCGAAATCATTTTTCCCATCGAACTTCTCGATCTCAAACTTAGTTGATACCATCTTGTACCTGAATTTGATTTCTCGCCTTAATTTTCACGATCTCGAGCCGAACGTGGCTCTGATACCAATTGTAGAAGAATTAAACAATTCTACACCGAAGATTATACGCAATCAAGCACGAACACAATCAATCACCAAGAGATCACAAAATGATTTCACTATGAACACAATTACAACGATTACAATGAAGAACAATCTGTAGAATTGACTTGATGAAAGTCAAATCCGTAACTAACTATTGTGAGTATTAACTAACTATTAATACTCAGTAAACGCACAACAATAAACCTTTAACTATTACAGAATGACATAAGTGGTCCCTAAACTAATAACTCACATCACAAGCTCTTTTGTTTTCTCTTTCTCTCTCGTATTCCTCAATCTTACGTGTTTTTTTTGATGGATTTTATTTGCCCTTTCTCCTCGCCATGTCAGCAACATCATCTTCCATCTCATGGCGTTGGAGGTTTAAGTGTGTTAGAAGTGACGAGATGTGCTGACGTTAGAGGTGGCAAAATGGGTGGGTTGGATTGGGTTGGTTGTTAGGTTAGGATGGATTTGGGTTTGAATGGGTTTGATTTAGGATAGATCATTTAGAAAAAAAGGTCAGGATGGGTTTGGGTTAGGATGGGTTCGGGTCAGGATGGGTTCGGGTCAAAATGTATCATTTAAAAAAAACCAATACTATTTTACTAGTTTTCTACAATCTAACAACACATATAAACAGATGCTTATACAAGCTCAAAAAGATACATATACGACTTCATCTATAAATGGTAGTACATTCAATAAAGCGACGATGATGGTGCCATAATGAAGCGGAGGCTCGACTGTAGGTGTGGTGGTGGTGAGCGATGAAACTCAACGAAGGTGGAGACTGATGCGGAGCTCGATTGTAGATGTGGTGATGGTGCGATGGTGGTGCATGATGAAACTTGACCGAGGTGGGAGGGTGTAGATGCGGTGGACCGGTGGTGGTGGTTCGATGGTGGTATGGTGGTGGTTCGGTGGTGATGCGCTATGAAACTCGGCCAAGGTGACCAATTTGAGTGAAAGAAACCTTGACTTATTGTGACTTGAAGCTCTAATTTTAAAAACTCATCTTGATCTATGTTTATTTTTTTCCAAATAAGTTTTCAACCCATCTTGACCCATTTGTGTTTTTTATTCAATTCATTATAACCCATCTCTATTTTTAAAACACCCATTATGACCAAAAATCATATTCATGGACTTCTTTTGCCATCTCTAGCTGACGTGGATGACACTTGTAAACATTTGTGTTAACATATAGATGCCAGTTATAATGAAATGCTGATATGTTTCTTCTCATATAATTTTGTATTGTTATATATTAGAGTAAATTACACTTATTTTCTTTGAGTTTATCCTAAATTTCATCTTTTGTTTTAAACTAAGACAATAACAAAAAAATATCCTACTATGTGAAATTCAGTTATAAATTCACCTCAAAAACCTACTTAATTAAACTAGTATATATATTAATTATATATTCGTAACAATTATATAATTGCAATAATTATTCTTAACAGGTGTTTGAAAATCAAAAATCCAAATTCCAAAACAGATCTTAAAATTTTGTGTGTATATAACCCGATATGAAAATCCAAATGCTTAATTCATAAATCATATTCAGCTCGATTTGAATTTCAGTTTTTTCGAGTCAAATTCGAAGAAAAAAACACGTTACAATTAGCAACACTTATAGAGCGAAATTGATAAAGTCTAAACCATCTCAACAGTTTTCTGGATATTCCCGTTTACAAACAATGAAGATTCATTTCACACTTCCATAATATAAAAAGAAAAACTAAAACCCAAAAATGGAATATTAGCCAGCCGTCCAAAAACCAAAACCAAAACACATGACACATAATTCAAACCAAATTGCCGTCCGATGATTAAAAAGGTGGCATATGATCATATCATGTTCTCGTCAAATCTGTTCGAAAACGAAACAAACGTTTGTAGTTATCGACGCAGGTTTCAATCCGTGAGGCTGTTAAAGAATGCAGCATAAGAATACTGTTTTGGACACTATCATTGCATCGTTATTATGAGAACAGACAACTTGAACATTGTTTAATCATCGGTTGCCTTTTCACCTAAAGCCTGATTCCAGCATGTGATGTGATGTGATGATGCATTCTTATTCTTCTTAATGTTTGAAAATAAGAGGTTGACTTTGACGCTTACTAACTTCATGTTCATACTCATGTGATGCATTATTAATTATTTGCTGCCGGTTTATTTAATTTAGTTTATAGTGGTTTGGAGGTTATAATGAGTTAATGATCACTACCACAAAATTAACCAAGTATGATCACTTGTTGAATCAAAATATATAAGAAGTTCGATGAATGATATTTGTTGTATACAATAATACAATGAATAATAGACAATCATATTTTTTTTTTAAAAAGAAGATTACAACAAACAGTATGATAAATGATAATAATGATAAACATAACCTAGTGATAATAATGATAGAACATTTATCCTCATGTCCAAGTTGGTGATAGAATAACGATTCACAAACTAAAATTTTAAGATAAATGATAAATCAAAATAATAAAAATGTGGAATATAACAAATTTTGCTAACATTACTGGTATCAACTATAGATACCCGTAAATACAAAAAATGAATTTTCAAATTTTGTCACAAGCCATTGATATTGATAATTCCAATTTTGAACATGCGGAAAGGCTTTAGGTATTCACGAATATGATTTCTGTTACATTTATAATTAGCATATGAAAAATAATTTCTTTTTACCTAAGTCAAATACTCGAGCTTGATTCATGTCATAACTTTATTTGGACATGATAGAAAAAAGGTTTAAAAATTCAAAAATCAGATTCGAGTATATGTTTTTGATACGTGCTAACTTACATCTTATTAAGTATACACAAATTTCTAACCATCTGGTTAAAGTTTCTATTATTATATATACTAGGTTAGAGCCCATGTATTAAATGGGTAGAATAAATAAAATATATTTAAATTATTAGTTTTATAAATATTTATTATCCATTGATGAAATAAAAATATAATGAATATTTAAAAGTTTAACACATAATGAATTAAAATTATTACTCTATATTTAATATGTATTAATAAATTATTAATATAATTACATTTATATTTTATCGTTTAATAATTTAGTTTACTTATTTAATATAAATATCATTTAATATGAGAGAGAAAAGAAACACAAATATAAATACATTTTTAAAAATATTTTAGTTAAAATGAAAAGTCAAATTAATTATTTTTATATTTTTTGTATTTATTATGAAAAAGAGACGGAAAAAAGATTTTTTTGATATGCTAAAAAGATGACACGTGTCATTTGTTATGCTAAAATGATGACACGTGTCATTTCATATGCTAAAATGATGACACGTGTCTTAAAAAAATCTTCTTTTATTATAGGTTATAGATATTATAAGATTATAGATATTGAGATCCTTTTTTGTAGTTTTATGATTTAATAAAAAAATGTTATCGATAGAATAGAGTTGTATGGATGTAAAAAATAACTGCAAAACCATTTGGTTGAATATTTTATTCCATCCCTGTTATAAACTAGAGCCGACTGTCGAATTTAAGAATAAAGAGAGCGAGAGATAAATGAATTACAATGTTGACTACTAGATTTTTTAAAACTGGCATTCATAGGAAAGTCAACTATAGTGTTAAATTATTCAAATAAAAAAGAATTCAACAAATAAGGAACATTACCGGCTTTACTATTAATTTTTGATCTACCCTTTTAAAAAATTGTTGTTATTTATTTTCAAAATTTGTAAGCTATTAATCATTGTTAATATTGTTAATAGAGCTTATGTTCAAATTAGCAACTAATGACTATTTGGAGGAAGTGGTAGAGGTGTAAAAAAACTTGTTCCCAAACTAGAGCTAGTTTAAGTGTAACTTGAAACTGATTTGATTAAGAAACCAGTTACGAACCCACCCAACTCGTAATGTTTATATCGTTTGAGTACCCGTCCTTTGAAGCTTTAACGGTGCCAAAAGGTCAAAAGCTTATTAAAGACCAAAACCTTGTTTAGAACTAGAACCGATCATTTATCAACTTGAAACTGGTTTGGATCAATTGCTTATGAGTTTCACTTGTTAATGGTCATCGGATAGTCTTTGTCAATGTATGATTAGTTGAACTTTGATGTTTTATTGGGTACTTATATAGAAAAAAATAGATGAAGATGGATACATTATACATTTCATACACAAACTAATCATTACAAGCAATGAAAAGCAAAACCAATATAGTGCCATCTTATTTTTGCTAGCATGTTTTCCTCGTATGGCAAGTTAAAACACCTACACATTGTTAGGACGTTAATAAGCTAGTACTAATGTTAGATACATGTTTTTTTTAGAAGATGAAGCAAAATGGTGAAAGAGACTAAAAATTGTTCTTATAGGGGTTTATACCTTGTCAACATATGCTGATTTTAATACTTATTAAAGTTTTCACCGCATGTTCTTTCTCTTTTAAGAAAACATGCAATACAATTTAACTATTTTGTGTAGCCATTGTTGTATTACGTTGTTAATCTCTACCACTAATTGTTATGTATTTATGTTGACACCTTGCAAAAAATGTTAACCTATCATGTAATTACCCTAGTTCTTCAATGTTGATAATGAGAATGAATTTGTAATTCATGATTGTGTGTTTTAACTTGTCTTCATCCCTTCTTCACTGAAAATTCTACGTTCTATCTTCTTTAAATAAAATTTAATACTTTCCATCGTGCATTAACCCATCTTTTCAAAAAAAGTTATTACAATTAAGGTTATTCTTAAAAATATTATTCTTGATAAGTACATTAATCGATTCGAAACAACGCTATAACAACCAATACAAACGACCACCAATATTCGTACAAATTCTTTAAAGAAAAATGATTTATAAACTCAAAACATATCAAAAAATGAGATGATGTCACGCAACAAAATTAAAGGAGATGAACAAAAGTAGAAAGAAAATAAATAAATGATGTGTATAATTTGAAACAATATAAATTATTTTAAAGTTACATTTTTAGAGCTATAAACAATCTACTACACATCATGAAAATAATCAATATATTAAACATACCCACCAAGTGAAAGTATTTAACCAATCCATAAAGCTAATAGTCAAAGACTATTTCACAATATGTCATGTGGCATGTTCTTAAGTATCTCACTTTTGGCCATTTTTATAACTTTAAGTACCAAGATTTCAATTCACCATGTGAGGACCCTCTTCTTAAGTACCAAAATTTATATTCTTTAATATTATTCGGTGCCAAAATTTGATCTTCTGTAACCGTGTATAGACTTTGTCCATTTTGGCCCCATAAAATTCAAGATTTCAGAAGTTTGACAATTGTCACAATTGTGAAGCTTTCCTCTTTGTTCCACCTTCATTTTTCAATCTTTATATAAATAATTAAACTTTTTATAAGTCCATTTTACACCCACCCTTTTGTTGTTTTCTTGTTGTAGTTTCCCAAACTTAGCACTATAAAAACTCATCTTTCTGTTGGTATACTGTATCATATATTCCAGTTTGTTTATTAAACTTACAAACCCCTCGTGCACTAGAGATCTTGTGTGAAAATGATTGAGTGCAACCACAACCCACCTCTCTTCCAAGACTACTCTCAGCTTTTGAACCAGTCTCGCGATCGGTTCGATGTAAAACGACCCAAGAACGATGACCCGGGGCTGGAGGAATGTGAGCTTCCGGTTGTGGATCTTCGCGGGTTGTGGAGCGAGAATGATCAAGAATGGGCTTCTTGCGCTTCGGAGATATGTAGAGCTTCATCTGAATGGGGTTTCTTTCAGATTGTTAACCATGGGATAGAGGTTGGGCTTCTTAGGAGAATGAGAAAGGAGCAAGTGAAGCTGTTTAAGGCTCCGTTTGAGCGGAAAACAGCTTCAGGGCTCCTTGATAACTCGTATCGGTGGGGAAACCGGACCGCGACGTGCCCGAAACAGTTATCATGGTGTGAAGCTTTCCATATTCCTCTTTCAAGGATATCTGATGACTCTTGCTATGGAGAATTCAACTCTTTGAGGTATGAACATGCATGATCGAGTACTTTTCATCTCAGTTTTTTTTAACACAATTATATTCTATCAGTCATTTACACCTTAATCAAATCACATATCGTTTTGTTCTATATCGATCACATGAGAGATATTGAGCCATAAGAAGTAACCTGCGTAAGATACTATCAACTGTGAATAAAAAAAAACTCTAACAGTTAAAGGTGGTTAAAACATTCATATTAGGTTTTTTATCTTTATCATTATAATTACATTAAAAATATTATTTTTTCTCTTTAATTCTCAATTAAATAATTTTTTTATACTTTAATCGATAATTTTTTATATTCTCTACTCACAACTACTTTTAAAAATATTAAAAAGTTTATAAGGGTTAGTTAAACAATGATCCCCAAATATACAGATTAAATATTATTTTTTCTCTCTTCTACTTACAATTATTTTTTAAATATATAAAACACACACATATATATATATATATAAGAAATCTATGTGAATTCTCTTATCTTATAAAGGTAATTAACACTCTGTGGTTTCGCTGAGTTTTTAATACACGCATGATGTTTTTAGGTTTAGTTCAACGACATACTGTCTAAAGTCATACATAAGTTAATGGCAGAAAGACATTGTTTAAAGTTTTAAGCATAATCTAACTAAGTTAAATAAACATTGTCGAAAGGTATAACATATTTAATAGAAAAAGGTTCGAACTAAGCGGCTACCACTTTAAGTTTTTTATTCTGTAAAGAAGAATTTGAAGCACTAAATAACAAATCTATTCCAGAATTAGATGATCAAATAGTCTTTCATTAACCAAACGGGTAACAAATTATTCTCTGTCGGTCTTAATTATTTTTTTCCATAATTAAGATGTTTTATATGAGTTAATTAACGACTACTTTTGGTTTATTTCATGGCATTGTCTTTTTTATTCCTATAATAAGTTATTATTATTATTATTATTGTACAAATATTTAATATAAACCAAGTTATTAAGGTAAACGAGGTCAAACCAGTGCATGTGGAAAAAACAAGAAATTATTATAATAATAATTATTATTAATAAGATTATTACTACTACAATTACTACAATTATTATTACTACTATTCATTATTATTATTATTGATTAGTTTTATTATTACTAAATTTATTTTAGTATTATTTGCTATCGTTAACGTTATACTTGATACTATTATTAAGACTACGTACAATATCATTATTAAAATTATCATACTTGGATATTATTATTATTAATACTATTTCATTAATATTATTATACTACTCTACTTCTTATTAGATATATAATATTATTAATATATTTGCTAATACTACTTTTAATATTATTATTATTATTATTTATAATTATAATTCTTATTAAAATTTATAAAGAGAATATTAAAGTAGGGACCTTTAACAAAAAAAATATTATAAGCGGGTAAGAATAATGGAACAAAAGAATATATTATTCTCCTAAATATATGTAAACGCAAATTTTCCCAATTCTACTACGATAATGAGATAAACCACTGAAAATATCACTATTTCCCTTTTGTTCTTCACAAACAAATATCTAGTATAACTTATTTTAGTAGGAACAAAAGGTGTAACTGAAAAATATTCTTTGTTATCTTTCTAGGGAAGTAATGCAAGAATACGCGTGTGCGATGCAAGAACTTGCAAAGTCGATAGCTCGAGTGCTTGTGGCGAATATGGGCACACAACGCGGGGCGTGGGAAGATAACTGCAACGCGAGCACATGTTTCATGAGGCTGAACCGATACCCCCCATGCCCCGTCTCTCCAGAGGTGTTTGGACTTGTGCCCCACACGGATAGCGATTTCCTCACCATTTTGCACCAAGATGAACATGTTGGTGGGCTTCAACTCATGAAAGATTCCAAATGGGTGGCAGTAAAACCTAACCCTGATGCCCTTGTTGTCAACATTGGTGACCTTTTTCAGGTATATTCCCTTAATTAATTACCTTTTGCATGTGCTCATCGAACCCAAATTTTTGGCCCTTAAATGCTGCAACAAGAGGTTTTATTCCCATTATAGCATCTAACACTTTTCATACTAATGGGCATGATATAAAGATGTTAGTACGTTTCGAATGTGTTTGTTCCCTACCCATCATATCATATATATACTAAAGTTATATGGGGATAGAGAATCGAATCTTAACGCGCTAAGAGATACAATTTTCGGCATCTTAATTTGGTTGATGCGGTATATATTCTTCGAGTTCGTACTTAAGTCGATAGACGGAGGAAATAAATTGCAAAAGAAAGTTTTGGAATCAAGAGATATGATGATCACTACAAAAGTATTTTATACTTCACGGTTCATATAGATGTGTACAAATAAAGCAAAAAAAAAGATTCACATATATAAATGTGTTTTTAAGGGGACATTTTTTTATCTTATCCACAATCAAATTAAACTCCTAGATTAGAAAATCTTTGAAAGATATATTAACATTTAAGAGTGGGGATATAAGTATATGCAAGTAGTTTGTGTAGACTTTTAATTAAAAAAGGTAGAATTAAAGACAATTTGTTAACATCTTTAGTTAAAAGCTTGGGGATTTAGTATTTTGCAAACCTTTTTTAAGTACCAACTCTTTAAGTATAGATATTTATATGATGAATGCAAACTGAATTTTAATAGTCAGTTATTATTCATTAGTCAATAATTATTGTTGTTACTAACATTCACTTTTATTTCTAATGACAATGTTATCACTGACATAATCGCCATATGCTTCTTAATCATCATACGTTGTAAATATATAATGATTATGTAAGTGAAATTGTTAGTGACAATGAAAGTGAAAGTTTAGATAAGTTAATTATTAAATAATGAATATTGATTATTATTGACCAATAAATCAAAGTTTGGACTCAAAATCCAATATGCTTGATTTTAAACGTGTAGAGTTTCAAATATAAGTTTATTATTCTTCTTTCTTTTAAGTTTATAAAATTGTATTTTTGACTAGCTCTTTTGATTGAAATCATTTATTTCTTTTTTTTATATAGGTTCCTCTTATATATGTATATGTAGACATGAGCATCATAATTTTTACTGTGTATGTATCATGGTATATACTCATGTATGTCCCTACACATACATGATGATAAGTGTATTTCCTTGAGCATAATATTTTATCGTGTTTACACAAATACTACCCATCATACATATGGTCCAAATAGAACTTTTAGAGATATTGATTCTCTTAGCCGTTGACATGCAACGAAAGTCAACCAGTAGCAGGCATGATAATATATTTGGTGAGAGAAAAGAGGAATATGTGGATTTTATATTCGATCAAAAAGGGTATATAGTTGTTCATCAAACATTAATCATTAGAATAGTTGAATTCATGATAAATAATAAAAACACACCATATGATCTATAAAATAATAAAACCTCTACATGATTTTTAATATTTAAGAGTTGAGGATTCAATGAATCATATGTTATTAACATGTAAAATATATGACCTTTGCAGGCATGGAGCAACGACGTCTACAAGAGCGTGGAGCACAAAGTAATGGTGAATCGTGAAGTGGAGAGACACTCTATAGCCTACTTCTTGTGTCCATCTTATGAGTCGTTTATTGGATGTTATGATGAAGAAAATTCGGTTTATAAAAGATTCACATTTGGAGAGTATCGAAGCCAAATTCAACAAGATGTTAAAGACTTTGGTCATAAAGTTGGCCTTCCAAGATTTCTTGTTTCTACATGAGATATATGAGGAATGATATAACAAAGACTCGAGTTTAAACGAATCTTACATCACTACATAGATAAGAACATGGAGGACACATTATTATAAGGCGCAACAACATAAAATGAATTTTTTATTATAGACAAACAGAAAAATCTAAGAGAAGAAAAAAAAATATCAAAATAAACAAAGAAGTTAAAATACATGTACCGAGGGGCGCCAGGGCTTGAATCCCTAGAAAAAGATGTAAACATTCGTTGCTGTAAGTCTACTTTTGGCATCGTCGCTATAAGCTCGAAGTCGTATGGTACAATAAATTACAAAAATAATGAATAAGTTAGATTTCAACCTTAACGACATCTTGTCTTGCGATAGGCCAGAAAAAACTAATTGTATATTTATTTATTTAAATTTTCATGTTGTCGTGCTCTTGTTGCGGCAACGAGTTGATAATGTGTCATCGGAAGAGTATTCATAAACCTTAAAAAATCCAAATGAACATGCCGTTGTTAGTACTATGGCGATGACGGTTGTTGTCGTGGTAACCTTCATCACCGTAGTGTGTAATTGTTGAACACACGAATTCCTTTTTGAAAATGTTTCATTAAAACCGTCAATTGTGATAATATAAATTTTGCTGACGTCACTCTCTGTCAAATATCAATTGCCTCCCAAAAGGCCTAAAGCCCTAAAGTACTTACCTGACTTGTTTCCACCGTGGCCCAAGGCCCATTTAGTTGATAGTTAATTGAAGCCCAACGTAATTTATTTTCGTTTGAGTAAATTACAAATTTTATTCTTTAAGTATTATTAAAACTATAGATCTTATTTTTAAACTTTGATAATTATACTAAATGTTCTTTATTTGAAATTTCTTTACGTTATGTGTCCTTTACACTGAAGTTAATTTTTTCTGTTAAATTTTTAGTAAATAATTTTTTTGCCTTTACTATTCGAAGGACAAAATATGTACGTTATACTTTTATATTTTCTTTCTTTCTTTTGTTTTATTACTTGCTTTTCTTTTTTCTTTTTCTTATCAATTTATCTTACAAGCTTATCTTAAATATTATTAATTAATTTTAATTATTTTGTATAAAATATACTTCTATTTATAAATTTAAATTTATTATAATTATTATTTTTTCAATTTAATTATTTACATTTCTATTAAAAATCAAATAAAACTTAAAGAAATCATAATATTTTTTAAACTAGAATAAAAATACATAAATTACCAAAATTTAATTAACTAGCTTTTAACTCGCCACGAGTTGCTGGGGCATTGTACGCGACATGGTAAGTATAGATTAACAATTGATCTGACTTGTCTGCGAACTAAAATAATATTGAACTGTAAAGTAACTCGAATATATACAGTTGAACAAATACATATTATACTTGATCCGTTTTTTTTCGAAACAAAATTTGTTGATGTGTCAATCAAATTGAACTGTACATAAGAAAATCACATAGATTACAATTTTTTCTGAACTAATTTACATTGAAACGTTGAGTGACTTGTATTCATATTGTTGGATGAAATGCACGAAAATATTTTATATTTGACCCCACTCGTACCAACACGTACATAAAAATACAAATGTAAAAGTAGTTTTCCATGTAAAAGTTAAATTTGGAGTAAACATGTAACTTTATAAACTTAAGGGGTTAAATTGATGCTTTAAAACTGACCAGTTATATTTTATTTTAATTAATATTCAATAAATAAATATAATTAAATAAATAAATAATATTATTATTATATTATCAATAGTATTATAATTATTAATATAAATAAATATTATAATTATTTAACAATTTTATTATTGTTCAATAGTAGTTCAGTTAATATAGATGAAATAAAAACTTAAACATAACTAACCCATTAAACATTGAATCAAACATTAAATTTTGCTTTTAGAATTTGGAAATTTTGTTCAAAGTTAAACAAACTAAATTTTAGAACAATATGTTTTGAAGTTAAATTTAGACATATATACTACACGTGTAAATTTATGAAACTAATTTTATATTAAATCAATACTTTAGATATTTTAATAAGAAAACAGATTAAATATTTCAAATAACTTATAAATTTTTGATCATGAATAATTATATACAAAGAATGTTTTAAATGTTTTAAACACAATGGACCTACAAAAATCCATCCCAAATTTCACACACTTTTGTGTTATTTTACTAACTGAAAATTTTAACTTTTGTTAGTGAAAAGGACATAAGATGAAATAAATTTTTAAATAAAGGTCACTCTGTATAATTATCAAAGTTTAAGGGTAAGATCCGTAATTTTAACAAAACTTAAAGCACAAAATTTGTATTTTACTCTTTTCTTTTTTGAGAACTCCAAACAAAAGAACAAACAAGTTCTTTTCTTTCTTTATAATTCACCAAAACATGATTTGACTTTTGTTCCAACTAGAAATTGCCTGAAAACACTGCTACAAACTCAAATATCAAAACATTGATACGAAAACAGAGTAACAACTACAATTTTGATGTTAATAACAATGGCTCTGTTAGAAATATTAAAATGTAAATTTATTTAGAAAATTTAAAATGATGTCATTATAAAAATATACGGTAATAAATGCAAAGAGTCATCATATACTGAGATTTAGCACTTAAAAACTTTAGGTTTACAATATCAAACTAAATTAAAAATTTTAAAACAATGAAAATGTATCAAATTAGTAAGAAATAATAATAACTTCTTTTGATCATTTGTTATGAGTGTGTGAGATATAAATCGTATTCATAAATAATATAAGAAAATATTGTTTTATCTATTTAAGAAAATATAATCTAACAAACACAACTTTTCTCAATGATAATAATTTAGTGGTATATAATTTTATAAAAGCTTCATAAGTAGGTGAAAGGTATACTATGGCTATGGTGGCTATCGACTATCGTAGAAGTGTTCAATTTTATATAATGAGAAAGTAAAAGTAACACTACCGGTAGCAGTACATGCATGGTTGCTTTTTTCCATCGTATTGTGTGTTTAAATTCCTAATATTGGGTATCAACTGTGATATTAGGGTTGGATCTGTAGTGGCCAATGATTAAGATATTATTTATGTAAACATTGCTATAAGAATCGGTACTCGGTTTGGGCTATGGAATTGGCTCGGAAAACTACACCTGATTGAAAAAGTCTTTCAATTTTCGCTCAGTCTCATTAAAGAATTTTCAGACAATGAGACTTTTCTATGACAATATATAAGTTTAATCACTTGTTAAACATTAGACAAAAAAACAAAGTCAAAAGTCATCTACAAATATGATTAAATAATCTTGTGGGCTTCTCATACTCGATCTTAAACTAATCAAACGACGAACCAGAAAAGTTCAAACGTTCGTCATCCAAAATTCTCAATTATTATTTTTTTAACAGCTTTAAAACTACCTTTAATCCATCTACTTTGTCTACTGTACGATCTGAATTCTCGATCTCTTAGAGATCAAGGAAGCACCTTTCACGTACCTAGATATCATTGGATCTATATTTTCAGTTAAAAAAATTAAACGATGAACTAGAACTAAAGTTCAAACTTATTCTAAATCTTGATAGTTGATTGCATTTTTAATCGAAAAAATGTAATGATATTAGTCATCTCGTTTACAAGAATATAAAATCACAGTGTGTCACACATGCAAGATGCAAACTTTTGAATTAAAGTAACCATTTTGATCAAACAACATTAACGGTAAATGAACTTTAACTCAATCTTATACTTTCAATATATTCTCTTTTTCCCTTCTATCCAATATTAAAAAATAAAATAAATCAGAGAGAAAATGAAAAAGAAAAAGAAAACAGTAAAAGACCTCTTCAACCAATAGGCAGTCAAATTTAGTAGGCTCAAGCTTGTTCCTTATTGCTTCTCTGTATAAAATGACCATTTCTTCTTGTCATGTTCATATAACATCTCTAATCACCCTTAATTCCTTAATCAAATACCCAAATCACAAACTCACAAAGCCAAAAGAAATTAAGCAACTAACTATGCTTCTAAAAATACTACTAGCAGTATCAGCAATTGCAGCTTTGATGACAGCAAGTGCTCAAAAGGCACCATCTTGTGAAACTTCATGTGGCAATGTGATCATTACATACCCATTTGGTTCAGGTGAAGGATGCTACTACAGTCCCGATTTCCTCGTAACTTGTAACCGATCAACCGGTGAACCCATACCATACTTTGGCCTTAGCACAGGCAATATTGTTATTTCAAATATGTCCACAAGCAAGAGTGAGGTGGAGGTTATGATGTTTGTAGGCCGTGATTGCTACAACAGTTCAGGCAGAGTTGGAAGAACCGCGCCATATTTGAGGTTGAGGGATGTTAGGATCTCCACCAAGAATAAATTTGTCGCGATCGGATGTGACACAAATGCATATTTCAGAGGAAGAAGAGGGAATGCATTAGATGGTACAGGATGCATTTCAAGATGTGGTAGAAACAGTCTTCTTACAAATGGATCTTGCTCTGGTGTTGGCTGCTGTGAAGTAGCAGTGCCTGAGGGACTCAAGTCTTTTAACATGAGTCTTCGTAGCTTTAATAACCATAGGAATATAACAGGCTTCAACCCTTGTAGCTATGCCTTTTTTGTTGAAGATGGGAAGTTTAACTTTTCGACGACTAACCTGATTGATTTTGCAAATGTAACTAAGATGCCAATGATACTTGATTGGGCAATCGGAAACTTGACTTGTGATGAAGCAAAGGACACGAATAACTTCTTATGCAAGGGACACAGCAGCTGTGATCAAAGTTATGGAGGTCCTGGATATCGTTGTCATTGTGATGAAGGTTACGAAGGCAACCCTTATGTTGAAAATGATTGCAAGAGTAAGTTTTGATATCATATTTGGATGTTCTTTTACTCACCTGAATAATACGATTGCATTTTTTATTCTGCAGATATTAATGAGTGCGCACGAGGAATTCATGATTGCGAATATGATGATCAGTGTGAGGATACAGACGGAAGTTATACATGTTCTTGTCCAGAAGGTTACTCTGGAGATGGTAAAGTTGGTAAAGATGGAACAGGTTGCACTGCTGATGAATCAACCATTATAAAGATAGTTATAGGTAGATAATGTCCAACAACATAGTTCAGTTAATATCTTAGGCTATTTTGAGACATAATATCAGCATTCATTCGCGCTATAAGTTGATTTTTCTTGTTGCAGGTATATCGGCTTCTGCTATATTTCTCCTTATATCTGTCACCTGGCTGTACTTGATACTCAGGAGGCGAAAGCTCATGATGCTGAGAGAGAAGTTCTTTAAACAAAATGGTGGATTATTGTTGCAGCAGCGAATTTCTGGCGATGGGAGTTCTCATGATCAAGCAAAAGTCTTTACGATGGAGGAGCTAAAGAGGGCAACCAACAACTACGATGAGAGTGGGATAATCGGTAAGGGTGGCTTTGGCACTGTTTATAAAGGAGTTCTTTCTGATAACAGAACAGTTGCCATAAAGAAGTCAAAATTAGTAGATCAAACAGAAGGTCAGATAGAGCAATTTATCAATGAAGTGATTATCTTGTCCCAAATAAATCATAGGAATGTGGTTAAGCTGATTGGGTGTTGCTTAGAAACAGAAATTCCGTTGTTGGTTTATGAGTTCATTCCAAACGGCACGCTCTCTGAGCACATCCACAACAAAAGCAAGTCGTCGGCTATTACATGGGACATCCGACTCAGAATAGCAACAGAGACCGCTGAGGCACTTTCATACTTGCATTCTGCAGCATCTGTTCCCATCATCCATCGCGATGTCAAGCCAACGAATATACTTTTGGATGAAAACTATGTGGCAAAAGTAGCTGATTTTGGAGCATCTAGGCTAATTCCGATTGATCAGATTGAGTTGGCTACTATGGTACAAGGAACACTAGGCTACTTAGATCCTGAATATATGCAGACGAATCAACTCACAGATAAAAGCGATGTTTATAGCTTCGGGGTGGTACTAGTGGAACTTTTAACTGGAAAACAGGCTATTAGCTTCGATCGGCCAGAGGAAGAGAGGAACCTAGCTATTCATTTTCTACTGTCTTTAAAAGAGGGGAGACTCTTTCAGATTCTTGATGAACAACTGCAGCTAAATGATGTTCCTAACGACATCATGACAGTTTCAAGACTGGCGGAAAGATGTTTACGTGTTAAATGTGACGAAAGGCCTACCATGAAGGAAGTAGCGATCGAGCTCCAAGGAATATTAGCATCAACTATACAAAAGCATCCATGGGTCCAAAGTGGTTCAAATGAAGATGAAGGTGAGTATCTGCTCAAAGAACTAACTAACAACTGTGAATTTACAGATGGTGGCAATGTAAGCAATGTAAGCTCAAGCACCTTTGATAGCATGATCAAGCATACTATGTTACCCATTGCTAGTGGCAGGGGAAGGGAGAGACTGTATCTGTTTTGTTCTCCCTCAACTATTTTCTGCATTAATTAGTTTTTTTTTTTTTTTTTTTGTAGAGATTGATTATTTACTGTATCAACTGTTTGTATAAATAGCTGCATTAGGTGTTAAATGAATAACTTCATTATTTTATTATGCATGTATAAGGTAATTCTGTGATAGATTTATGAGGTGCACTTCATGATATTCAAGTCTATCAAGTTATGAAAAGACTTTTCTGTGGTTTTGGCATGTTTATATATGTTTGGTAGAGAGGTGGGTGTTTGTCTAGTAGTGCTGTTTGGTAATACATACATGTCATGGTTGTTTTTTTTAACTTCATATGGTTATAAAAGTTGTTGATTGTAACATCTCAATTGTTGGGTGTTTTACAAATAATTAAGCATATATAAGTAGGTGAAGTTAACAGTTGGTGTTCACTTTTATGATTAAAAGTTCATATTCATTTTCCTACTTGCATGCTAGGGCTAGTACGAAAAAACACAAGCACCGTCTTCAATCTTCGTTGCTCTTCCATCTTCTATGGGAACTGAAAAGGCTGAGCAAAAAGAACCAGGTTTGGTGATGACGACGAAATAGGTCACTTAAATAAAAGAGTGAACAAAATTATGCCAGTACAATAAACGTTCAGTGGTTTAAATTAAAGGTCACATGGATCAATCACGTGAAAGAAATGTAGACATTCAACTTCTAATTATTATTATTAGAATAAAATTAATCATTTTTGGCTTGGTTTTTCTTAATATCTGAAAATCCCAATTGCAATCAATTTCAACCTCTTAAAAGACATCTAAGCAACCTTTTTAAGTATTTTTTCTTCATGTCCAACTTTTACTTGAATGTCTTAGATTGATTATTCTTTGAATTTGAATCATATTGAATTTCAAGCTTTTCGAATTCAAATTTGAATATTAAATACCCCTAAAAGTCATGTTTTGCAATGTAGTTATTGATCTCGGGTCATCATGTGGTGTTTAATCCTTCACGAACAGAAAGATTTTCTGTTAGCCCATTTAATCTTGGGTCGGGCCAGATCCTCGAGTCCATGGGGCGGCAAACCTCGGATCATTCGAGCCCATGAAGATCCACTGGTCCATCGAGCTTCTAACGACCAAAATCCAAACTTGTTTTCTGTTAAGTAATTAGAAGTTAATATCCCAGTTACAATAGAAATATAAATTTAAATACAATTAATTCTCTTTCTCTCCTAGTTTTATAACTTTACATATACCCCAAACATATGGAAAAGCTGTATTGTATTTTTTGGTTTCTTTGAGCAAATAAAGTTTTCCAAATTGACTGAGTTGTGATCTATATATATATTGTTTGAGTGTGTTTCCACACAAATTTTCACTTTTATCTCCTACGATCATCACATGTTAAGTCTTTTAAAAGTCTTCATATGTTATATCATATGTATTATTCTCTGTTATAGCTGGATATTTTTGATTGAAATGATTGACTTTGTGCCATGTGCCATAATATGGTCCACAATCTAGTACTTGAAAACACAAAAAATACAAGCACACATGCAGGTTCTTGGAAGCATAAGTGATTCCAAAGACGATTTCACGTTAGCTTTGTTAGGTACTAATTAATGTTGCTTTCTAAATAATTGACCTAAAACAATCGAGATATAGTTATGCTCTTTTACTCTTATATCAAGTGTTTATTTAAAAGTTTTGGAAGCTATTTTTCTTTCTGAAACTAATAGTAAGTAATTTTAATAAAAAATTTATATTTTATAAATCAGGGGAGGATTATAGTAAAAAGAGTATATAATCTAAAAATACTAAGAAACATTGTAGGCTTAACACGTGTCATTCTGTTGTTTTAAAGAGGATGATATTTTGGTTATTGTGTTAAATACGCTAACTCATTGTATAATACATTTTATTTTATTTATTATATGTATTTATCATTGTGTTTTATGTGTTAAATCATTTTGTGTTATATTTGTTATTGTTTTCATAAAATATAAAAGAACTTGAAAAAATCTGAAAAAATAGTTTTTTTTAAAAGGGTGTGGGCAGCAAAAAATATTTATTACTAAAATGAGTGTTTTTCTTTATCTTTTTATTTTTAACTCGTCAATTTTGATTTTTTATTTCTTCATTCAATCAACGTCTTATTAGTTCTTCTCCAATCAGACCAAGTCATCACATTTTCTAATTAAATATTGAATGCAACAAATTTCTTCTATATTTCGAGCACAAGCGCAAAAAATCCGTTAACTTATATTTCATCGATATTTGAACTTCCATTTTACAGAACTAATAATTTATAATAATTCTTATGCTTTTCATCCTAAACGTATTTATTTCATCGATGTTTGCAAACGGTCGTTTTTAACGTTAAATCACCTCCTCACGCTCTCAAAAGTTTTTTTAAAGCGTTAGTTTTGTTTAACAAATTATCCATGACCATTTGTTTTTCTAAACATACCAATTTTGTTAGACGTCCTTTTATAGAAACATTTATTTTTAACGTCAATTTAAAAATAGTTTGTTTTATATACATTCATCGTAAAACTATTGGTTTTCTTAAAAATGTCTATTTTAAGTGCTGCAGTTCTTAAAATAACCTTTTTCAAATCGGAGGGTGCTTTAATCTATACTTATTAATAAAACAATAACTTTGTTGTCACATGACATTCTCTTAGGCTCTATTTTATTTATTTCCCGCCTAATTATGCATATGTTCTTAATGTTAGTCTGGTTTTATTTGACTAAAAGTCAACTTACGATACAAGAGATACTTAGAGAAAATTTGAAAATTTAACCCTAAATAGAACACATCTTTTTTGGAAATTAAATCATACCTGATCTTTATTCTTTCTTCAAATAAATTATAAACAAAAACTGTAGAAATCATTTATGATTTTCTTCATCTATGAAATCGATTTCTTGATTTTGTGTTTTCATTAAATACTCGGTTTATATTTGACTCTTGATAAAAGTTACGGGATTTTTTCATCGACTACTCTCTAATTTGAAGTTATTTTTTGTTATATTTGAGCTTTCATCCTCTTTGATTATGATTTATCTATTAATGTCTACAATTGTGTTTTGGATTAATATTATTTTACTTTCAATCTTTTGATTTGAAGGCGATCTACTTTAACAATCCATCTGTAAATAGGTATTACATGTTTTTACTTTTTAAACTTCTTTATTTTTTTATGTGTACTTCCATATTATTATTATGTTTGATTATAATTTGTTTGATATGTGAAATTGTTTTGATGTATCTAAAAATGTAATAATTAAAATCATACTTTTATTTCATGTTTGACTTTGACACCTTCAAACAAATGAATTTCTTTTGAATTTCAAAGAAGATAATTTCTGTTAGCAGTGTTTTTGCAATGACAATAAACAAGAGCTAATGACAATCACTATCTAAGGTTGATTTGTTTTTAAACAGGGTCATGGTCAGTTTGTATGTTGTTTATCTCAAATTAAAAGTAGACATAGATTAAATTTATTAATATCTATAGTGATGGAAAAATCACCAATAAAATATCAAATGTTGTATACAAATAATTTTTCAGATGTTTATGAATTTGAAATATTATTTTTCATGTTCAATTTAATTTTTTTATTACTTAAAGTTCTTATTTATAAGTTTACTAAATAAAATATTAATATAATAAACTTATTAATTATAAGATTATATTTCAAGATAAGTTATAATTGAAATAATAAAACAGTGATATCAACTTTTTAAATTTTTTTATTTTTTTAAAATAAAGATTTTGTTATAAAACAAACCGAATAAACATGTCATTTTTAAATTTTATTATTACTCCTAGATTTGATTATTTTTTGTTTTTAAAAAACCGACTTTTTAAAAATATCAATTTATTTAGAAATAACCTTAATAAGTAGATTTATTTCTTAATTTATTAAATATTAAAAAGTATTAATATAATATTATTAGTAATTAGGATAATTTTTTATAAAGAGAGAAAGACGAGAAAATTTAGGTGATGCTGATTGTGGTGCTGACACATAACACAACATTTATCCTTTTATTAGAGTATAATTATTTTATTTCATATTATACATTATTTAGACGTATAATGTTAATAGAGAAAACCTATTAATATTAGATGTAGCTAATGTTAACAATTATATATAAAAGTTGATATACAAAATATTATCAACAACATTATAACTTATGAATCTTTTTAAATAAAATAATATTTTTGGATTGAACTCGTGTGTTACACGGGTCTTCCCTATACATTATTAAAACCAAACAATTAAAAAAGGGCATTTTTAAAAAAAAAAACGAACAGGAAGAATGTTTAAAGAAACCAAACAATTTAAAAAGGACGATAAACAAAGAACTTTTTTTATAGAACTTTCGATAAATCAAGAGATATTTATAAAAAAGGAACAAAAGCTGTTTAAGAAAGCTAAAAAATAGAAAATAAGGTTAGAAAAAGCAGAAGATATTAAAAAGGCGACTGTTGTTAAATTTTTCTAAAAAATGATTTAAAAATGATGCTTAAAAATAAAAAAAAATAATTGAATTTTTAAAATAGAAAAATAAGGAAAAACATCTATTTTGGTAAATAAATTCTCAACTACACCTATTTGGTAATTATTTTTTCTCACTAAATTATTTAGAAAAGAACTTTGTTTAAATTACCATTTTAACAAACGTCTCCCCTATAATTTAATCCGAATCATTAATTAAAAAAATTGATGGTCAAAATTACTTCTTACACTTTATAATTCAAAGGAACTTTTTATTTAAACATTTTTTATAAATTAATGTTATAGAATGATACATTTCTTTTCTTACGAATTTTATTATTCTATTTTCTGATTATGACTATCATGAATGTCAACACCCCTCGCTGTCTTATGCTCGATTGCTCGGTCCACCAGTACATTAAGGGAGAAAGGTATTGAACAAAACTTACTGTGTAATAATTTTCATTAGGTTTTTGTTTTTTTGTTTTTTACTTAAAAAATCTTTTATTTATTTATTTAATGGTATGTTGGTGTGTGAAATGGTGTCTCATTAGTCATTCCCATAGGTCAAAGATTCAAGTATTGTGAGGGACTATATGAAGTAGAATCAATAAAAATACTTAGATTGAACGAGTGGGTTGAAGTTGTAAACAATTTAAGAGAAAAAAGAGGAATATAATATATATTGAGCTCCACTCGTTTTAACTTTGTTATTTAAATGTTATTATATAAAAATTCAAGCTTAACTAAGTTTTCCAGAGATTATAAATTAATTTAACTAAGCTAGATTTCTTTTCTTCTTCTCTCCAATATTAAAGAAAATATAAAAACATTAAATAATAATCTAAGTACTAAAGCCTTGTAGTCTAATGTTAGAAGAAAAATAGCTTACAAATAAAAGACCAAATCTGATTGTAGTCATGCTCATATATATATATATATATAACATGCATCTCTATTCACCCTTCCCCAATAAATCAATAATATAGCCAAAATCACACACCCAAAGAAAGCAACTAACTATGCATTTAAAAATACTAGTAGCAGTATCAGCTATTGCAGCTTTGATGGCAGCAAGTGCTCAAAAGGCGCCATCTTGTGAAACTTCATGCGGAAATGTGACCATTACATACCCATTTGGTTCAGGTGAAGGGTGCTACTACAGCTCCGATTTCCTCGTGACTTGTAACCGATCAACTGGTGAACCCATACCATACTTTGGCCTTAGCAAAACCAATATTGTTATTTCAAATATGTCCACAAACAATAGTGAGTTGGAGATTATGATATATGTAGCTCAAGATTGCTACAATAGTTCTGGTCCAACAAGAAAGAAAGAACCATAATTGTTGTTGGGGGATGTCCGGATATCCACCAAGAACAGATATGTTGTCATTGGGTGTGATACGTATGCATATATTAGTCCAAGGACTATGAATGAGTCTGATGGTACCGGATACATTTCTAGATGTGGTAGAAACAGCCCCATCACAAGCGGAACTTGCGCAGGAGTTGGCTGTTGTGAAGTAGCAGTGCCACTAGGAATGAACTATTTTGATACAACTCTTGGTAGCTTTAATAACCATACGAATATAACAGACTTCAATCCTTGTAGCTATGCCTTTTTTGTTGAAGAAGGTAAGTTTAACTTTTCTGCCACTGACCTGCATGAATTTAGTAGAGACAAGATGCCGATGTTACTTGATTGGGCGATCGGGAACTTGACTTGTGATGAAGCAAAGGACTTGGGTATTTTTTTATGCAAGGGAAACAGCAAATGTGATCAAGGTTATGGAGGTCCTGGATATCGTTTTCGTTGTCTTGAAGGTTATGGAGGCAATCCTTATGTCGCAGATGATTGCAAGAGTAAGTTTTCATTTCTTATTTGGATGTTCCTTTGTTTTTGTAATTTACTTTCACCTCAAACTAAACAAATGATTGAAACTTACTTTGTTATCTCTAGATATTAATGAGTGTGAACGAGGAAAACATGTTTGTGAGCATGAATGCGTTGATACACCAGGAAATTATACATGTACTTGTCGGAAAGGTTACTCTGGAGATGGTAGGAAAGATGGAACAGGTTGCACTGCTGATCAATCAACAGTGATAAAGATAGTTGCAGGTGAATCATGTCCAATATTTTCAGTTTATATCATAAGCTACTTTGAGACATCAAATTGCCATTCTAAAACTAAAAAGAAAAAGGAAAATAATATATCAGCATCAATCTTTTGGCAATAAGCTAGTTTTAATTCATTTTTACAGGAACCTCAACTTCTGCTATGTCTCCTAATATTTGTCACCTGGTTGTACTTAATACTCAAGAAGCGAAAGCTCATGATGCTGAAGGAGAGATTCTTTAAACAAAACGGTGGAATAATGTTGCAGCAACTGTTGGTATCAAAGACTCTCGAGAACACACACTTGACTCAAACTTTTAATTTTCTGAATACTCAAATTGTTCAGTACAATCAAGATAAAAACTATTGCAGAAAATAAGATAAAGAACTACCCACTAACTTCACTATTGATCATGGCCCACTAACATACTCATAAACCTACATACTTCTAGAAGACATGACAACTCATAACCAAATATTAAATAAACAAACAATAAGGACGACACGTAGGCAACATGATTCTGCATGCATGATGATAATGATGTGCTAGTGAATTATTTAATATCCCCCCATAATTCACATAGCAGTAACTCCCAGCAGCTCTCTCAAGTAACAGAACTGATCCACTCCTAAAGCCTTCGTGAATATATCCGCCACTTGCTCCTGGGTATTGCATGCCTTGAGTTCAATCTCTTTTCCATCCACGAGACTTCGAATGTAATGATACTTAATAGAGATATG
>BJCM01061065.1:0-10577 GCA_018326385.1 Flaveria bidentis
GAAGAGAAACCCAAACCAACATACAATTAAACTGTAATCCAACCCCACTAAACTGACCAATGTGTTCATCTAAAAGAATCAATAATTAAATAAGTTAAACCGAACATGAATAACCTGATTAGTGCGTTTAACCCAATATTAATAGCCCAAACAGATAGAAAGTAGATATGTGGTACTGCATCAAATCTCGCTAAGAAGCATTCACATACAATGCATCAGATAGAAATCGAATCGGATATGATATAAACAATCATATACAATGAATCAGACATACTAAAGACAACATAAAACAAAAAAAACAGTAGGTTTGACACATACTAGTAGGTTTGAGTCTGTATAAAATGGTTCAATCTTCACAAAGAAACCATGAGGCTTCCTAGAACATAATGTGCAGATCAAACAACGAATTATAACACTAAATCAAAGGAATACGTATATTGTTTGAATTCGAACAAAAAGATACATGATCGAGAAATTCATCAACAAAATTGGAAATAATAGGACTGGTGATCATGTTTCGAGTCGGTCAAGATACAAATCGAACATAATGTGCAGATCAAACAACGAATTATAAAATTAAATCAAAGGAGTATTTATATTGTTTGAAATCGAACAAAAAGATACATGATTGAAAATTCCATTAACAAAATCGAAGATAACAGGAGTGATGAAATCGCGTTTTGGGTCGGCCAAGATACAAATCGAATTAATCAAAATCATAAATGCTTACCTGACCACCATGATTAATTAAGTTGTAACCGGATTGATGAAAGCATAGGTAGAGATGAAATCAGAGGTAAAGACGAAAGTGTAGAGAGGAGGGGATGAGAGAGGAGCGGCTGAAAATGGAGAAAGATGAAATTAGGGTTAGAAAAAAAGGTTTTGGGCTTTTTTGAATAAACCTGAATAGAAACATGGGTCGGGTTTGAAACACGCGTATATTTTATTGAAAAAATGCTAAGGTTGTGCCACGTGGATGTTATGTATAAAAAAACTTGCCAAGTGGCAATGTAGTTGAAATGCTGCCGCTGAAAATAGTTTCTTTTATTATATATAAATATTGTATTCATGTTTTATTTGATATATCATAATTTATAACCATGCATATAAGGTTCCTTGTTAAATGGTTTGATATAAACACACATCAACCTATTTTAAATTATGCTCGTCACCTCTTTTGCAACCCTTATTCCGATCCACACAACAAATTATAAATCCACTACCTTCTGATGCGACCAACTATGATCATTTCAATTCCTATTGATATTATCATCATTTAGGAGACAAAAAAAGAAAATTTAATATATCATTGGTCAGCATCTCATCATCCCATCTATTTCAAATCATGCAAAAGTCTCTTTTCTGGTGGCATTGATCTTCTTATTCTCCCATGGGAAATCTCATGTATCTTGTAGGGGAGGGATCCGGGGAGGGGGAGATTTATCTCACCTTCCTACCGGGCTGGCTGTCCGAAAAAGATTGGTTTAATATCTATACTATATATAAAAGATATGAAAAAAGCATTTTAAGATACCATTAAATTAAGAACACTTACTTAACTCAATGCATAAGGTACAACAATTTTTAAGGGTAAAATAATATTTTTAACATTTTTTACAAATTGCCCCTTATAATTAGTTACATAATAACCTTATAATTACTATAAATTACATAAAATTTTACATTATCTACCCATAAAGCAAAAAAACTTAATTTGTTTTGAGATTTTGTTATATCAATCAATCATGTCTAAAAACTTTTTGGTACTACAATCATAAATGTGTATTTTTAAAGGTTTTAGTGTAAATTTTTTGCTGAACAATAAGTTAATACATAAATGTACAAGTTGTCATGCAAAATCTATTTATTTTGGTGTTTAAATTTTAACTTAGAAAAAATATAATAAACTTCTATAAAATTGCTATAAGAATAACAAAAATTAGAAACCCGTGTCATAGTATAAAATGTTGTCTTGCTGCATTGCTCGGACACCCTTCTAGTCATCACATACACGGAATCTTGTCAAAGGAATCACTGCGAGAAGAGACCGTTGGTTGTCATCATGATTCTATTCTAGCTAATGATGATAATGAGTTTGAAAATCATATAAAGCGTGTGCGGTGTATCGAAATATATTAGTAAGATTATTAGTATAAGTTTACAGATCTAGTTAAGTTTCTAGTGTTACTTGTGGATTTAGATATATTCTAACCTAACTATTCAATAATATTAGAGAAATATTCAAATAAAAAAGAGTTAAATGCGTTTTACATCCTTAAAGTTTCATATAAATTGTCATTTGAATCCACATGTTTAGATTTTACCATTTCCATTCAAACATTTCACTAAAATTGGCATTTGAATCCACTTAACTACTTTTAACTAACACCATTAAGTTTTCCCTAATGTTTCCAATTTGAGCTAAAACAATTACAAAATAAAAAATCAGCCCTAGGTTTTAAGCGTTCCAATTTCTTTTGGTAATCATCCTTGAGATTTGATTTAACCAGGAATAATAGGTCGACATTTCTTTCATTTAGTTGAGAAAGACATCTCTGGACATTCTACTAGATAAAATAAAATATAATTTAAAAGTGACTCATTTCAAACTACAATTACCAAAAGTGGTTGAACGAATAAGAACCCTCACGTGAGTTGATTTTTTTATTTTTCTAATCGTTTGATTAAAATAACTCACATTGGGAAGTCAACGGAAAAAGTTAATCATATTAGCAACAGACAAATACTAAACTCTAACCATCACCGGTTGAGAAAAACCCTAGACAAGGCAACACCGCCTTCACCGTCACCACCGCTCTGTCTGGTCACCATTTATTTTTTTTTAAGTTCTCTGTTCACTTTTTCTACTTCTCTTTTGAGTTTTTATGTAGATTCTTAGCATTCTGATCCACGGTCTGATTTCTTGTCGCTAGTTCTATTTTGTTGACGTTGATCCTTTTCTAGTTTCTTGTGCCCATAAAACCATAGTCGGTAGCTCCAACTTTCTTTCACGTAGTTTTCTTTATATAAAGTTATAAACCAATTTCTCCTTTGACCCAAATTTCTTGTTGGTAAAACTTTGGCCGCCCCCGTTTCTTTACTTGCAACCTTGCAATTTTATTATCCCAATTTGATCGTTTCTCACGACCACCGATCAAGCCATGGTTTAATCAAGATCTCTTTCTATGATCTACAGATCTCTCATCAATCTTCTATTGTTGCTTGACAACATTCACCACCTTTGCCATCTCTCTTTATTAGATACGAATCTCCATTGCTTAGTGACTATTTTTCTTCTTCTTTCTTTCTTTTGTTATAACCGGACCACGGTTTGTTGCCATCAAAGAGACCACCACTTGAGAATGGTCACCGGCCTTTCTCACTCTTTTTATCTTTACGGACTTTATCTCTTTATTTACGGATTCAAGAAACCGCCGGTTGACCGTGGTCACATGCCTTCTCATCTCCTGATCTACTGATCCATGTGACCATTGTCTGCTTGCATACCAACAAAATTGGAAATATTTCCTTACAAACTAATGATTTTACAATCTTGTATCAAACAACGTATGGATGTCAATATTAAGATACGGATATGTTGGCAAAAGTTTGAAAATCTAAGTCTATCGAAGCATGTATATTATTGTTGGTTTTATTTTTTACTTTGAGCTACTTGTTTCTTTTGCTCCGAATACGGTGAAGTATTAGAATATATTATTAGGGTTTTGTTAGTATGAGCCCATGATTCGGTTAGGTTTCTAAGGTTACTTTGATTTTTTTATATATTGAAACCTTACTATTTAATAATATATTCAGTCTTTTAACATCTTACACGGTGATGGTAATAAAGAGCGATAAGATTGTGAGTGCTCGAAGAAGAGCAATATGCGAAAAGGCTCCTTTAATGACCGGAGTTACTTTTTACGTGAACATAATTCTTGAGAATGTAAGCATATGATCATAGCCTATATTCAATAGCTAGAAGGAGTGGTGTGATTGAAACATCACCATCTTCCTGTCTATTTAGAACCATTTAGTCATAAGTAGTTAGGTAGATTTATGTCACAGTCACCAATGATTCTCAGGAAGTGAGCTACCCAAAACAAATAAAATTGATAAGGTCTTGGGTTCAAGTTTTACTCATAGTAAAAAATTTCCGAACGTTTTCCTAGTTGTGGCTAGCCATCACGCTCATGCTCGTGCCAACTTCTTTAGTGTCTTGAGCTCTCATTGATGCAAGTAGAGATAACACCTCATGCTGGAATTTTCCTCATCAATCTAAGTTCTGCTACATTTTTTATGCAACGGTTCGACCATAGTTAATGTTGTATCATTTTCAATCATTTATGTTAAATCAATTCATTTAAATTATATTTAGATCAAGTGACTCAGATGTATTAAGCCTAATATTTTAATCTAAAATAAAATTGGTTATACAAGTAAAATGGGTCAAACTAGTTAAACAAGTGTAATAAAATGTCTGGAAGTTGAGGAGTCACTTATTAAATACCTTTTAAGACAACATTGTTTCGAATGTTTTTTATATACAAAATTCGAAATGAATTAGATAAAAATGTTCATGTTTAGGGTAAGTACAAAGCATTTCGTTCTTTATACAAAGAAACAACCTATCATTTGCTAATGTCATTTTTCAAGCCGTAAATATTGAGGTTGCGTATCTCTAGCACACCTTCCTTTTTTGAGCGAGCCTACTCGGACCTTCCATGATCACCAGCTCCTACGTCTCCAATAATGATTTGACATTTGGTGAAATCATAAAACCCTACTCCTCATCAACAAGAATACTCCTTTAAATGTTAGGAAAGCTTGACTCCATGACATGCTCATACATCATCACTTCCATGAGTACTAGATCAAGTCCTTACGATCTAGAGTTGGGTTCATATAGATATTAATACCATTATAGAACCCATGAAGTTTTGAAGGGTTCATGGACCCCAAGACTATGACTCTTGTTTTCATGGTTTAGACCCAGGCACAACCAAATACACATTTGTGTAGCTTTTTATTAGATTTATAAAGGATTGATATAGCCAGGGTAACCTTTATCTTTCACTAGTCTCCTGGCCACCCTAGGAGTAAACTTGCATTTTCTTCTTGAACGGCTTTCAATATAAACTTTTCTAGGACTATAGATGTTTGTGAAAATCATTCTCGTTTAACCCATTAATGATCACATGAAATTATTTATTTGGAATTCAGTACATGCCATTGTCCTTTCCCTATAACACTCACTTATAGTAATATGATATTGGTAGTCTCTAAAAAACAAATTTTCATTAAATACTTTTGAGATCATGACTTATAAACTATTGTCATATGATGGAGACATGTGCTCGTCGGGCCACTTTAACAAATCTTCATAAATGGTTAATGAACACTTTTTAGCATGGACCCATGGCACAATGCTACAAGATTATGGATATCTTGAGCTTTATAATGGGGTAAAGCGACACTCTCAGTGTGGATCATGTCAAAGGGATTTTCTGACTCCACTCATCTTAGTTTTCCCAAGCTTTGTTGTACCGCCATTGACTAAGCTCGACATCCTCATGAAAGTACACTATGGAGGCATAGGTGGTGTTCATATTTATCACACTAACATCCTCACGTGGCGATAAATTGAAGATATGGATCCCGTGTAACATCTGGATTTTAGTAAAAATTAGAAATTTATGATGTTATTATGAATTCTTACCATATCAAATGGATGAACACTTTATCAAACTTGTGGATAATTTTAATATACTACTTATGTACCCAATGGTTTTAGTTATATCTGCAGGACCGATAAAGGGTGGTCACTTACAACATAATAACACAAAGAGGAGAACAAACTAAACTTAATCAAACAGTGAACTGGATTAACCATAATAGAAGATACTAAGAACACAAGTAAGTAAGAGACAACAAGAGAACAAGATATACAAGTATACGGTTTTCAAGATTATAGTATATTGCTTTCTCAAGTTCTATTACAAGTGTTACAAAGCATAAAAGAAAGTTATAAGAACCTGAGATACTTATACTACATCCTATAACCGGCCATACAATGAAGGCCAGCTAGATACAATTGACTAGACACAAAACAAAATCAATTGTAGAGTCAAAAGGCAGATTACCTTTTGACTAGTGACTATGACATACCATAGCTCACATCCTTATCTATTACAAAAAGTATAAAGTACATGATTAGAAAGTTATAGACTCAAGACCTCAATGTACAGTTACCAAAAGCATGGACCTTTTCACCAACTCATACAAGTTGGTGACTTTACAGAGTTGCAACGAAAAGGGGTCCGATTTTATGGAAAAGTACATCAGATAAAGCATGTTGTTAAAAGTCTTCGGAAGAAATCTGTCTTCAAGTTTTGAGCTTCGGAAGACTTTGTCTCTAAAGCTTCGGAAGACTTCATCTTTGGCTTCGGAAGATATTGGTCTTGCCTTCGGAAGATTTTACACTTAGAATATTTCTGTTGCATGTGTGAAACTTTCGAAGCATTCTTCTTCAGTGTACTTGTGCAGCATGCAGGAGGGACTTTGGGTGTTTGGGTTGCATCAACCTCTTTATATATTCTCTATAATATCTACAAAAATGATCTTTCTTTGTAGTACAAATACCAACTGAATGTATATGAGAAAATGCACCTCTGGTATGTATTTTCATAAGTTATGCATGTCGCTTATTTTTCTTCTTATACTTCTCTCATTAATTCTTAAGTTATATCACTAATATTGTGTTAATTATAGACATATTATCAACACGAGAGCTCGTATCTTTAATCAAGAAGATCAATAAAGCATAAAGTCATCCAATATGAAAGGTAAGCACTTAATCAGGAATAATCTATAATATATTATACTTAGAAAATTTGTATAAATAAGATATAAACAGGAGAGGGAAAACTAATTTCTATTGACTAGGGTTACCAAAAGTAATACATACATTTTATACTTATGTAGAGTCTCAAACCCTATAGCCCATAAACATGGGACTAGGCCCAAAATACTCTGCAAACACTCCCACTCACACATTTTATATTATACCCTATTAATATTATACTTCTGGATAATATTGGTTTGGTTCTTTAGGACCGATATTAGCTGATACAACATGATTAGTTAGGCTGTCTTGTTAAAACCTTACTAGGAAAACTCAATGAGACAAAAGATAGTTAAAAAAGATCAAAACGTGTATAATATTCCTTCTAAATTTAACAATTATATTCAATTTAACATGTATATTCCAATATTTGAAGTTCATATTTTATGACAAGATCTTGCTTGATCTTTAATGTGGCCTTCTTTAATTTGTGTGAGACATGTTTTGTCATCTTCATATAATGTGGTTGAGCTTGTTTGATCTTCATGAACTTGGCATGTCTTTATAATCGGTCACTATACGGGTCTAGTAGATATATTGATGGAATTAGCCTGTTCTTGAACAAACTTAGAGTTTTGTTCTTGATAAGGATGATCCTCTAAGGACCTTTTCAATCTCTCAACAATGAATCAACACTCAAATAACATGGTGCAAAAACCCATGTTGAATGATATGATTTTTATTATATGCATGTGATTATGTGATTACGTGTTTGTAAGATTGAATGCTTAAAGATCAATAATGCTTGTTTGATTAATGATATGTTCAAAAGCTTAGAAATGATTAGGGTACTAGGCTATTTTAATCTATGCACATACTATGTACAATTACAAAAGTACCCTTATGTAAAAACAAATTACTTAATAATACTAGATCTAAGTGTTGTCCACTGTGGATGATGAACTGTTTGCTGTGGATGATAAAGTGTTTGCTGTGGATGATAGGCTTTTTGCTGTGGATCGCATAATAAGTTGTCCACTGAGTTGTCCGTGGTGAACACTTGGTTGTCCAATGTGAACACTTAGTGTTTGTATTGATGTTGTCCGTTGTGATGTTGTTCATCCGTTGTGGATAGAGAACATCCATTGTGGACCTGTTCGTTTGCTTTGAGTACTTGAACTATTATTCAGACTTCAATCGCTATGAATGCTATGCATCCGTTATCGGCAATTCTTCATCTGTTGTTAACACTTGCAAAATTTCTTTTATCTACAAAACCTGTAACAAGAAATGTAATAATAATTAGTGTTTGGATTGAATGATCTTATGTTTGTATGTTAGTATATGGTTTTTTGGATGCTAAAAGATGTTTGATTGATTATGGTAGGCATTATCTTTCAATGAACTTGTTGTAGTACAACCATACTCCCCCTAAGGATGATGCTACCGATCTTTGATATGATTGAGTTGTTATTGATTTTGTTTGTTAGTAATTATATGGTTGATTATATTTGCTCGAATGATTGAATGTTTATGTTTGATTGAATGATTAAGTTTGATTGAATAATTGAATAATTTTACTGATTCCATATGTGTAATCGGTTTGATGTGTATGTTTTGCTTCATATGAATGCTTGGTTGACTTGATGTATGGTTGAGTGAAGTTGTGTTTGATTAAATGATATTTCAAATGATTGATTGATGTTATGTAAGTTATGTATGGTTTGACATGGATGTTTGTTGCTTGTTTTGTTTATTAGTTTGTTTGTTAGTGGACCTTCAGTATGAATAAGAAGGGCCTGCTTCATCTTGATTCTTCTACAATTCTGCTAAAACTTGAATGGGATCTTGAATTTCTTTCTCAATGCTTTGATCTTGTGCTGCTTATTCTGCTTGCTAACTAGAGTGATTACAACATGATCACCCTTTAACACTTCCAAATTATTGTTTTCTGAGATCTTCAGACTTGTAATTCCTTTAATATGTGTTAATGACTACTGATTGGTCTTAACCTTTGTTTCAAAGCAGCATTAACATACACTGTGCCTAAGATTCTCAACATATGTATGAAATACAACAGTCACCCTTGCATAATAAATCTTCAATTTTAGGGAATAAATTTGTTTTCATGAATGAGACATATGAAGGATGTAATAATTTGATCTCAACGGGAACATAAATCATTATATCCTCAGCTTCTTTACGTTCTAGTTTCTTTCCCAGGACAACTTCAAAGTAGTTTTCATCATAATATCATTTTGTTATTAGGTGAGTTTACTGATTTCCTTCTATCTTTTTCATGATCAACTTAAAATCAATTGGTCTCAGTAGATATTAAACTCTATTTAGAAAATCAGTGTCATGGCATTCATTTTTTCCTTCTCGTTGTACTAGTTGTTTGCCCGATAGCTTCTACTTTCTTCTCAATTTTTCAATGTGAAGCTTGTCTTCTCTATCTATTTTCTTCTTTAGCTCATAATGTTTTCTATTCATGTATCATCTTAGTATGTGGAAGAAGTCAGCTACCCTTGAGTTGTTAGTATGATTGACCATTCTTAAGAGTATAAGATTAGGTCTGTCTTCATATGATAAGAAGCCCAACTCAGATATGTTTTATAAGTATTGGTCAAGGCTGATACTCTCTTGGTAAGGGTAATATCCTATATATTATCATACTTCCAAGCTATAATTATTCTTTCATTTTCTGATGCTATGAGTTTGATAATTCTATCATACAACTTTACAAAATTTTTATTCTCATTAATCATTTCTATCACTTCATTACCTTCTGGCTAGAGTATATGAGGCATGAATTGTTTTGGCTCTTTAATATGATGTAGATGTGGTGGGGCTTGATGACAAATAAACAGTTCAGAGGTAGGGTGTGTTTTGGTGATATGAGGTTTGAGTGCATTAGTGAGTATGTTCTTGTACACACCCCTTTCTAGGTCTTTCATCTGTGCCAAGGTTCTTCCAGCATAAGATCTATAAGGTATCCCTGTATGACTTAGTCATCTTTTCACTTATGAGTATGTCATCTTGTTAATCTGTGGATCCTTAGGAAGATTCATTTGAAATTCATGTTGATCTTTAATTTCCTTATATCTTTTGTATGTCTGCTTAGATTCATTCTTCATCACCTCTTGAAAGTATAAGCAAATCTTTAACTTAAGTCAGGTTCAGGTGAATGAAAGAATAATAAGTAAATCCTTTATTGGCTAGCTCAATGGCTATGAGTGTTTCAGGATCATCAAGTAAAGACCTCTCACAGCAACCATGGTCGGGATGACAACAGCCATTTGTCGAGCAATTATGGCGGCTAGCTTACGATCGGAACTTCCAGGCTTTTCATGATGACGAGACATGCTGGAATATACAAAATGAGTTAGACACGGGAGAGGAAGAATGACAAGGTTTATAATATAAACAAGGATAAGTCAAGAGTTGTAAGGCATATGGAATGGTTCCATTTGGTAACGCATTACCATTTGGAAACGTTGACACGTCAAGGTAAATTGACCCATTCGCCTTAGAAACTTGTGTATGTTGACCATAGTTTATCACTCATCCTAGAAATCCCCAAGTAAGCATAACTAGTCCCGTAGGATTTATGCGATATGCTTGCCTTAGCCCGAGGGCTTTTTCCAGGAAAACCAAGATACAGGTGTCTATGAGTCACACAAATTTATTAGGTTCATGAAATCAAAACCTTGATGAGATTTTCATAGATTAG
>BJCM01061074.1:0-15535 GCA_018326385.1 Flaveria bidentis
TTTGATAGAAAGTAAAGAACGGTTTAACGATAGAAAAGTATGTTTTATTATAAAACTAGAACTCACTCAACAACGCTGACTTTTATGTATTTCCAGTTGGCAGGTAATGATTGCTGAGGATGGCACGGGCGGCTACTCGGCTCTTTTGGGATGGCATTCTTTTGATTAATGTTTTTGCATTGTAATGCGAACAAACTGCGTTTTGTAATGAATGTTGTATTAACTTGCAAAAGAATTTACATGGAAATGAAAGATTATTTTAAATGTTCCGCTGTGATGTTTATGAAATACGAATGTAAATATATGTTTTATGTGCGATGAGGAGCCAACTGTAAGTGTCTCGGGAACGGGGTCTTACACAGGTGGATGTTAATATGTGAACTTTATGATTAGTGGTATGTTTAGGACAAGTATTGCCTGCTAAAAATCTAAACATGTGTTAGGCTTTGGTTATGTCGACCATTCAAATAAACGGTTTTCCTCAAATGCGATGAACGCTACCCCAACCGCGGCTCACGTATATAGGGGGTCTAGGCCGCGTTTTGCGCATGAAGACTTGTGATTGATATCAAAATTGTAAATTGTGGTGATTTGTGTCACCATCTCTTATTTTTATTTTTATGCTTTATTGGAGATCATATCCTATATTTTGGGTCACGACCTATAACCAATACCTTTGTCACATAACCTCCTTAAAAATACTATTGCTTTGAGTTTGAAATACATTTGCCAAAACCTAACACTTAAAAACATGTCAGTATCATGTATAAAAGATGAAATCGTAGCTAAAAGTGATATCCTTATGTCACAACTAGGTGGGTTCCCCTATGCCCATCTAAGTAATGTGATGTGATGGTCATTACCCGACTTAGTAAAGTATTTGTTGGCAACATTATCCGCGCAAATATAATTAAGTATATAACTGATTTTAATAGTGTTTACTCAAACATGGTTCGGCAATAAATCAGGTTGTAGTGCTTTCTACCCGATCAAGATCTTGTGCTTGGACTAACTCATATATGGTTGCGAAATTGGTTGCCTTTGATACTTTTTACTTAAGAATAGTATATTCAAATGATTTCAACTTATCGATGCAAACAAGGTTGTGTGATTTGATTGATATCAATTATATCTATTTAAGAAAGTTTGGGTAATTTAATCATTTTCATGGTCATTGACTTAGACCAGCTTGAGTTTATTGAATGTATTATTTTTCGATGGGCAATTCAACTGATATCATGATTGCAACTCTAGCATAGTTTATTCATTTGGTTGCTTTCAACATCATCTACCCAAGCTTGGTTACTTGCTTGATCTCATGGTTACTAACTCAAATGTGAGTGTGATTGCTTTTATCATCATCTACCCAAGCCTGTTTACTTGCTTGGTCTCATGGTTACAAAACTTGAACATGATTGAGTTACTTGGTTGCTTGTAACATCATATACTCAAGCTTGGTTACTTGCTTGATTTCATGATTATTTACACAAATATGATTGAGTTACTTGGTTACTTTTAATATCATATACTCAAGCTTGGTTACTTGCTTGATTTCAAGGTTATTAACACAAATATGATTGAGTTACTTGGTTGCTTGTAACATCATATTCCCAAGCTTTGTTACTTGCTTGATATTATGGTTACTAGAGTCAAAAATGATTAAGTTACCCACTTTTATGCAACATTATCTACCCAATCTTGGTTCCTTGTTTGATTTCATGGGTACTAACTCATACATGATTGATTGTTACTTGGTTGCTTGTAACATCATCTACCCAAGCTTGGTCATGTGACTTAGGTGCTTTGAAAGTTGTCCACCAGACGTGGCTGGCTGTCTTAGGTGCTTCACCTAGATGTGGCTAAGTAACTTAATTGTTCTCAAAGTTGTCCAACCAGATGTGACTGGGTGACTTAATTTCTTTCATGTGTTGTTTACCCAGACGTGGCTGGGTGGCTTATCTACTTTTAAAAGTTGAAATACATCATTTAGTTACATATAAACACATGTAATACCTTTGAAGCTAAGCTCCATTCAATGCATGCCGGATGGTGGTGAGATCTAGTTGAGTGACTTTATACGCGAAATTGTTCCCAACTTTCCTGATTAAACAAGGACCTTATTACCAAGGTCTTGGCTTCCCTTGATTCCTCATCCTGTCGTTATATTGCTTCAAAACACATGATCTCCTTCTTTGAAAACTTGCTTCTTTACTCTAACATTGTAGTATCGTTTAATCTCCTTCTAGCATATTACTTCGTGGATTGCAGGCGATGATATAATCAATGGCTTATTTTGCTAAACTCTTTCTCCTTATGGCTTTGGGCCACGGATAGGATGGGTTTCCTATGGATTTTGTCGTGATTTCCCCATAACATCATGGTTAAATCTTGGCTCAAAGCTATTCTATTTTACCCTCTTGGTAGTATTTTACCAAAAATCACTAAGACAAAAAGACCAAACCCCAACCACAAAAGGCTAGCAAAGCAAAGCAACATGACCCGATCACGCCTTACATACTCAAAGAAGGCTATACCTTGTCTAGCAATCATGCATTTTATCAGTTGAGTGGGAACTATAGCTTTTTGCTTGGAGTTTTTAGAGGTCAAGTGTCAGGGTAACTATTTAGCTGAGATTTAAGCTCACGAGCTAATGTGCTACCTTGTGTTATCATTCTTAATGATGATGAATTGTCTAATATATTATCTATTTGGTCATCATTTAAGGGAATTAATCTTGAGAACATGGAGGTGATATACAATTTCAAGCAAACCACAAGGTAATTGGCAACCTTTAGTTTGTTTGGATTACGCCATAAGAAATGGTTTGAAAATTGACCAGTTGTGATTTGCTTTAAATGAAGCAATAGAGGGCTAACATATATGATTGGGTTGTGGTTAACCAGAGTTGTGTCTAGAAACTATAGGTCTAGTTGGGGTTACAACTTGAGATGGAAAACAAGAACCACAAGTGAAAGTTGTCACTTCATGAGGCCAAGCCGTGGCTCAAGCAAGAGTGGAATATAAGTGTATAAACATGCGTATCCTACGAGCTGGAGCTTTGAGTGGTTAGTGTGATTACTCATAATTCCTTATATTACTTATAAGGACCTAGATTAACTTTTGTTTAATTTTTTTTGATAAGTTAAGCTAGAGTATTAAATAAATACCAAGCATACTTAGTATTCAGAGCACATATTGTGTAGACATACTTGCATTTAAGATAAACCACTTTTCTTTGTGGTTTTATAATATTATTTACTCTCAGTTCCTAGAATCCTTTGATCAATTTATTACAAATCAATACATAAGGTAGAGTTGCAGTAAAGTCAAAAACATCTTATGGATTAATGAAGCCGCGAAAAATTGAAAGGAATAAAAATCAAGTTGAATCCACCGTGGGAATATAAGATGTCGTGGGTCGAAGGCCACAACATGATCCACGCTAAAAGACGAAGATGGATGGACCTTACGAGTAGTGACTTTGGATGAGCTAATACTTGCAATATTTATGACATGAAAACCTTGGAGACAAGATCTATAGAATGGATCTAAGCTATGGCTCAAAGGTGAGATACAAGCCTTGATGCGACTCAAAGATGGATATAGGTCGTATCAAAAGTTGAAATTTTATGTGGATATAGGGCTTGTATCTTAAATACCCACTACAATAGGTTAGTAATTTTAACCTTCAGTCACGGTTTGCTTGATGACTTGTAATAGGTTTAGTCCGGTTGCAACAACAACATAGTTAGTTTCAACGGATGTTTCGGCTTCGACTCGGATCTTAGAGTGGAGCTTTATGTGAACAATTTTCAAGGTTAAAATTGAATGGCAGTCACAATATTTGTCCGGGCGAATAGCCAACTTAAATATGAGATTTCTAATAGGAAAACATAAGAAAAAAAAGATTCATATTTACCTCTCTATCTACTTACAAAATTAGATACCTCTTTAACTCACTTGTGTATACGAAATTCAAGGTGACTATAAACGGTTGTTTTATTGTTTATTTTGTAATCTTGGGATGTGTAAATATGCGGTGCAGCTAACTCTCTAGCCAGAGCAAAGATCCAAATGTACTCAAGTTGAAGCATGGATATGACTCCAGTTCAACTAGTGTAACATTTTTGTATTTATAAAAACTTTGAAAAATTACAACATAATGAACCATGTCATGCTTTTATACTAGCTAACCGTGTTGAATATGTTAAGAATATTATATCGACTCAGTCACTTAAAGTATAAAAAAAGGACTCTGACTCTATCTTTTTCGCATCCATTGGAACTAAACATCAACTTAAAATTAACTCGTGATTAGATCAAAAGGACTCGACAACTACCTCAAGCCGCAGCTCACCTATATAATCATTAAATATACCGCGGCTCACATTGGAAATTACATTCTTTTTGTTTGGACTTTCAATAGCCGTGATACACACGTGATATCCAAAATTAAAGTGATGACTCAAGTAGATTAAATATATCCACATACTCAAAGCCGAGACTTTACACAATGTCAACAACCAAGTCGCGGATCACGTGGATAACTGATCCATAGCTAATATGATTTAGGACTATTTTTGACCGGAATAACTTCAGACCTGATTAGGGAGTTTTGACGCAACCACGACCCACCTGCGGCTCACATACACAAAGTTTACATCGCAACATTGATCATGACAAGAAAGAGCTAGCAAAATTTGTAAGTCCTATGATTATAGATGATCAACAATGAGATAAGAAGTGACCCATATGTACACTAAAACCTTCAACGAAAGGAAGGACCACGGGACTAAGACCGAGCTAACGCACAAAAGGCCAAACTAAGAAAAGTAATTACTCGGTCAAAATGATTTATTGGCAGTTTGATCCATGACGAACCGATTTGTGGTCGTGACGAGCTTCCGATGCAGCAAGGTTTGGTTATGGGGGCGAAAGCCCATGGAAACTCACCTGCGAGCACTTTCGTGTTGTTGCACCGGCCTTTGGCTATTTACTCCGACAGAGTTCCAGCTAACAAGTTCTCCAGCGGATAAAATTTTCACAAGGTTAATACGAACGTGGATCCTTGGCTTAGGCAATCGATGAGTAGTACCCTGTGCTTAATATGATGTTTTACACGATAATAGTTGAATGTCTTGATAAGCAGATAACAAAAGAATATTTGTTTTTTCTTGGACATTACGTTTCAACCTTATTATAATCATTCCCCTTTTAATTCACATTCCCCACATTTTAAAACTATTTTGTACGAGAATGAGTTGCTACTTGAAAGAAATACTTTAATTAATCTAAAGACCTCTAGCTTCGAGCAAATCTAAGGGGTGTCTTATACAATAGAAAGAAAATACTTTAATTAATATAGACTAAATGAGTTGTATGTGACCTATTTCAATAGCAGGTAGTATAAAGAGTATGAGACTCCCCAATTCAGAGAGTTAACTTAAGTGAGAAATTTTTTTAATGTTATAGCGTGCCAATAGAAGGGCACGTAGTAGTATTCAACTATAATTATGTTAATTTAATAATACATATTCTCGAGTAGCAAGAAAGGTAAGACATGCATTTAACATATACCTTGTACAAACTAAAAGCTTTGTAACGCTATAAAACTTAAGAACATCCAAAAATGATTGCATATTTTAACTAATAAAATTGAAAGCTAGGTTGTGCTAACATATGCAAAATAGATTACGATGGAGAAGGTTTGAGATTTGGAACCTGAAAGCTCGGAAACATGGATATGGATCTGAGTATCATCTAGAACGCATGACAAGAATAGATCTCGCAGTGTGTGGAGATCATGAAACCTCCTTTGTTCATGGTCCCACCGATGGCGCCAAATGTTGCTTCAAATTCCTCACCTAGAGGTTAGTTGAAGAAGAAGCAGTGCAAGAGAGTGACTCATCCGGTTTAGGTTCATCCCATGGGTGATGTAGCTTTATTTTCCTTCATCTTGAGTCTATAGGCTGCAACCAAAGATAACTCATTAGAGGGCCCTGGAGCCTGAGCTCTAAGGGCATCCGACGCTCAAGTTAGTATGCATAAAAGATGTATCAAACATAAGCATATATGTGTGAGAGTGAGAATGAAAATGGTGAGAATGAGATGTTAAAGTTGAAGAAGATAAGTAGATAGTATCTTTTTGATAGAGTAGAGAGTTATGAACGATTATATGTATCCCTTTACCTGGTATAGAAGATGTTATTTATAGTGCTTTCGTGGTAAGTCTTTGGACAATAATTCTATTATGGGTAACATGTAGTCAAACATCTGGATTGAACTCTCCCGGTTAGAGAGTTCATGTCTTTTTGGTGCAAAGGGTTTATACATGACTTAAATGATTTTTGTCTTATATAGTTGACTTTACATTCTTTTTTACCGACCTTCTTTGATCAGAGATGTCATAATCAATCTGAGTACTTTGGTTCTTTGACTCTTGTTATTTTGTGACCCGACCATATTCCTTTTATAGCCAATGAACGCTTTGCTTACTTACTAAGTTTCTTAGTCATCACACTAAAATCTCTAAGTATTATCATCGGTGTTTCTCCTCGAGCCACAGTTTAAGGGGTGTCATTTTATGCCAGCCGCGGCCTGGGGTCCTCTCTTTTTGCCAGCCGCGGCCTGGTGTCCTCCTCTTGTGTTAGCCGTGGCCTGGGTCCTCCCCTTGTGTCAGCCGAGGCTATGGGTCTTTTCATGTTAGCTGAGGCTAAGGGTCTTCCATTTGAGTCAGTCGCGGCTGAGGTACACCTTCTTAAGCCCCAACTGAGGTTTTCTTGTTTCACCTAGTTTCTTTTGGTAAAAAATAATCACGCTATCATACCACATTCAATATTTTTAATAATGATTTATGTTGTATTTGGGGTGGTACCCCATCACTATTCATACACCATTGCAGATGAATTACCTTGCAAACCTTGTTAAATGGAGGTGTGAGTTTAGCACTTATCTTGCTATGATCGAGTGTACTAGTATCAATAACGTTGTATGTTTACTTTTTGTAATAGGATTTCATTTCATATATCATAAACATACATATTTAGTGAAATCAATTCAGAATACTTATTTACACTATTTGTATGTTTGAAAACAATTCAACTTATTTACACTATTTGTATGTTTGAAAACAATTCAGGTCAAATATAATACGTATATATTCTTTCGACAATATACATTTGAGTTAGTTTAAGTTTTGACATAAATTTAGTTTGAAAACGAGTTGTGGTGATTGTAATATATACTTTATCACGTCACATGTAAAGTCGTCGCACATGCTTATTTTTATATACATTTTGAGTTGGTCTATGTTACGACCTAAATTTTGTTTAAAGTCGTGTCAAATATGATACATTGTCATTTGACGATATAAATTCAAATTACTATATATTTCAACATAGATTTAGTTTGAAAACGAGTTGGGTCGAGTGTAACCTGTACTTTATTACATTGTATATGATGCCACCACAATGCATGATAGGTAAAAGAAACTAGTTAATTACAAAACTCACAGTATAATATCCATCAAATAATATCCTCTTATTAGCGGTTAGGTTGTTATAGGAGAATGCAAGCTAAAAGATCTTCCAAAGAATCCTTTAAAGGCGTACTATAATTGATCAAGTTCCACCAATCAATCATGTGATAGGATCATATGCTGCAATTTATTTGAAAGTTTCAGTCTGGCTAGCTGATTTGAAGAACAACTCACCAATTCCCATTAAGGAGAAGATTCCTCATGTTAGTTTTTGTTGATAAGGGGAAATTCTTCTATTAAAAAGAACTTTAAGATAAAGGAATTGAAGAAAAAAATAATTGTGTATTACAGTTTTTTTTTAATGAAAGGAAAGTAAAAAAGTTATGTTTCCAAGTTTACTTAAGAAGAAAAAAGAAAGGAAACGAATAGAAAATGAAGGTTAAAATCATTTTTTCTTGTAATTATGAATGTAACAATTATCAAATTTAGTGTGTGTAACTGTGTTATTGTTTGTTGCCAATAGAGAAACTTATAGCTTAGTCCATTGGGGTCTCTTCCATTTGTTTTTTTAACAATTATTTTTGTACTCCTAAACACCATCTACTTCTAAGTTTGCAAGAATTTAAACCTGTGTAATTTATGAGGGGTTATCACCAATGTCACCGGGTTATAAGGGCATAAGCATAATCATTCCTTGATGGTTAATGAAAATATGTGATGATTTTCTTCATGAGTTGATCCTATATATTCAATTGCAATTATTATGAGTATCATTCCACTGCAAACTTACTCTCGTTATATTAAATCAATTGATATGAGTAAGTATACGATTCGAGCAACATCCATTCGTAAACATGGCCTCCTCCATGCGTGCTTTGTGTTCTTTGTGAAGTAATTCTGCAATCCTATAAATATATATACAAGGAATCATGAACATAAAATAGTCCAAAGAAAATAAAAAAAATATCTTTTAAACATATGCATATAAGAATAGAGTACTTTAAGAGAAGAAAAAATAAACATACCTTGTTAAAGCCGTCTCGTTTGTAATGTCAAGACACTCTAATTTAAGTGTGTCTAAATTCATCTTAGTCATAGGCTTTTTCAACAACTCCTTAGCGACTTTCCAGAGTTTATCCAAGGTTTTCGGGGTAGCCAAATCTAGGGAAGCTACATCGTCACTTAAATTGTATTCCTGAAATATATGACAAACTAAGAACATAGTTTTTTTTTTTTTTGTTTTGGTTCATTTAAACTTTAGATATTATTAATGTTTCAATCCTTTTTCTTGATCACAAAACCAACTATTTGTGAAAATACCTGAATTCTGTAATAAGTTGCAGTTGAACCAAGGACATACATTAAGGTAGAGCAATTATAGTCCGCCATATAGCCAGAAGAGCTACTAACAACATCCATCAATGGACTTGAGCCAGGACTTCCCAACCACCTAAGAACACCCCAACCTGACGGATTTGTAGCCTTGTACTTCTGTTGAAAATCTTGAGATCCTGTGCCCAACGACAAAACTAAAAGCTCGCAACCATTCATTAAGTCTTCCCTTATTACTTCATTTATAGCTAGTTGGGTCTACAAAAAGAAAGTATTGTTAGTCTAACACAAACCATAAAGATTAGAAAAAAAATGTGGAGACGTTTTGGGCCATATGATGGCGTTCTTGCCGTTCCTCACCATTGGTTAGCCGTGATGTTCGGTTTAAAAAACAAAGGCTTGGAATTGGGTTAAAGATGCTGATTTTTTTAAAGATTAGGTTATTTTTTACTGTTAGAGTGTTTTTTAGGTTTGTTTTTGGGTTGGTTTTGTATTTTAAGTCTTCCGCTATCTCAACTAGCGGAAGTGGATGATATGACAAAACAAGAAGTGTGTTCTGCTAGCTAGTTGAGATAGTGGAAGTGATAGAAAAATAGTCTATTAAACTAGCGGATCATATTTTTTTCTTGTCTTCCATTAGTTGAGATAGCGGATGTTTCAAATCATTGGTTTTCATGAATTTTTTTCATAGTTTAAATGCATGCAATGACTAATAGCTACCAACAAAAAAAATATTTTATGAAAAAAATTATTCTTTACCTAAAGATAAAAAAACAGATGCGCTTTGTATGAAATAAAAATAATAATAGCATTTCCACTAGCGTCTTGCATCTCTTTACGATCAACTAGATGTTAGACTTAACCATTGACTAAACACAACCTACCTTGATCGTTGCGTATTGTTGCAACATCTATGGGTTAAAATACAATCAATGTTTTGGGTAGTTTTATTGTAGAGTTATTTTCAGTTTTACTTATTAAGGTTTGACAATAATAATCATCTTATTTTAAAAGATTAAAAATATCAATTTACCTTCAAAAATTATATAAGTTGTTTTAATTTTAATATAAAATTTTTATTATTTTGAATTTAAGTAGAAACAACAATATAACTTTAAATTCAAATTAAAACACCTAATAAAACTTTGAATTGAAATTGAAATACCATATGAAACTTTTGGAGCTAAATTGATGTTTATAAGTTTTTGGAGGAAAATTGTTATTTTTGTCACATTAGAGCAAAACTAATCCTAACTTTTTTATTTTATTAATTTCATGAAAATTATTTTAAAAATATTTTGTGTTATGTAATTTATATAAGTATTGGTCCTTGCATGCACTTAAACTAAAAAATAATGCTTGTAAACTTATGACGTGACACATCCGCTATCTCAACTAGCAAAAGACAAAGAAAATAATGTGATTCACAGAAGACAACTTTTCCATCACTTCTGCTATCTCAACTAGTGGAACACAATCCTTGCTTTTCACATCATCCACTTCCGCTGGTTGAGATAAGAAAATTCCTAAAATAATAAACCACCCAATAACAATCCTAAAAACCACTTCAACATTAAAAAATAACCTAATTTTTTTAAAAAGTTCCAAAGATGCCCATGACGCTAAGATATATGGGTCATCTTCCTAAAATAATAAACCACCCAATACCAAGCCTAAATTACTTCAAAAATAATGGGCCAATCAACCTAATTGTTTTACCAGCAAGTCCAGCGGACTCAATAGTCTTAGCAGGTCATGTAACCGCTCCAGCCTAGTTCAAGGTATCCTAGAATCACTTGATAAAAACGTAGGTATGTTTCAAAACTCGATAGTATGCACTAACAATTTACACTTTCATTAGTAAATAGTGTATACTTACTGGATTGTTCGCAAATAATCCACCATCAACTAGATTGAATTTTCTAAGTAAATTTCCTTGGGCGTCATTGACATGGAATGAATGGAATGTAACGGGCTCGGATGTTATCATGTCATTTGCAGGAATAATGACATTCGTCAGTGTTTCTTTGAGCTTTTTTTCTTGTAATACATCTCTAACTAATTTGCGTAGGCCTTCCCCATCCCCGTCATGTTTCACTTGAAATAGTTTTTTTATGTTATTGATGTCCCACATATTATTGCTGCATATAATGACATAAGATTTAATACTTTCATAGCCTTTAAAAAACAATTAACGATCTTGAAAGCTGACAAGAATGCCAGTGATCAGTATCACTTGCACACATCACCACAGTTACAACTTACAACTAAGTGCGATAACTTCTAGCCCAACTGAACACGACACCAGAAAAGCAGACTTTGAGTTGACTAAAGTGACCCGTTTTATTAAAAATGTCAACCCAAATATGACATGTTTAGTAAATAAGTCAGGCTGACTACCGACTGTTAATCAATTTATGAGTTTGTAAGTAAAGTTAATATTTAGATGTTATAGATAAAAGTGTTAAAGTTTAAATTTAAATATTATGATTTTTTGTTTTCCCTTTAAGCATTACCTAGTAAATTTTAAATTACCTTTTCATTTTAAACTCTTTCATCAACTTTTCACGTTCAATTTTTTGTTATTAATTCTAACGTCCTATTCTCCAATCATTTTCCGTTAGCTTTTTATTAATCTTAAGTTAAATATATAAATTCAGTTTTTTTAATATTATAAGTAAGAGATAAATAAAGAAATAATTAAAATGAAACCAATTAAAAAAGTTTAATTTGATTTGATGTAATTGATTCTATAAACTGTTCAAGTCATCTAGGTATTACTCAAATTGATAAACGAACTTAAAATAGGTCAAGCCAAAACACAACCCGAACACAAGAGAATTTTTAGTGGGTTCAACATGACACGTGTATGGGTTAACTTAGGCTTGAAGAGTTCATCATGTCAACCTGACATTATTGATACACCTAATTAGAATATTGTTTTAGATATTTTAGGGTAATTGAATTATTTGTTGACCAATAAAACTATAATATTCGTCAAATAAATCGCAAGATGTGTAGTGTACATTTGTTTAAATATAGTATGATATTTGATATTAAAACCCCTGGCAGGGGTCTAGGAGATTTGGAGGTAGCGCCCTTGTGAGAGTGATCCAAGGGACGAAAGTCTTTGATAGATTTCAAAAGATAAAGCCTATGGTTGGTGTCAAAGTTTTCACATGTGAAAATGATGCAATTCTGTATTAATTAATTTGAATTAAAGTTACAACCGTCAAAAGGTGGTTCCTGGCCCCATGCAACCATTTCACTTGTTTTGGTCATCATCTTTCACCAAATCTTACTTTTAATCAATTTATGAGTTTGGTGTGGGCATAAGTGTGTGGATTAGCAAGTTATAGATTTTTTTGAAGACTCAAGATCGTTTATCAAAAGAGACTTCACTGAAATGGCTATAACTTGGGCTAGAAGTTTCCGTTTGACTAGTCGAAACAACCGTTGGACGGAGGAGCACGTAGGCAGTTTGAGTCATCGTTTCGGCCCAAAAACAGTTTTTTTATGAGTTATTTTATTTTTAGTCTTATTTTTACATTTTGTTGGACTTTACATTTGGTCCAGTTTTTGGTCCGTCTATATTTTGTGGCTCATTCGACTTTTGTTTTGTTTCTTTATATGCATGTAAAAGATTGGTGGAATAATCATTGGAGTTTACGAAAAAAATCTATCTATCACAGTGTGTGTTAGTGTGAATTTCTAATTATCGGCATTTTTCATGAATCAATGATAATTAGAAAAATTGTTCTCTGTATTCTCGTTAAATCATCAGGTTCAATTGTTTATCCTTCTTCTTCCGACTACATCAGAATTTTATCTGGTTTAAAAGTTCAAATTAAACCACCGAGTTGTTTCAATTGGAAAGTGATACATACGACTCTCTAAATATACGGATTAAATCTACGATCTTTCGACATATATATCGCCCATTTCATGCAAGCTTTTTTCTGAATGTAGTATTTTTAAAAGTTGATATTCTACTATAAAAACTATTCTTTTCCAAAAAAAGTGCAAATGCTACTAACTAGTAGGTAATTCTTATGTTGCGGCCGAGGTTTATAAAAAGATTAAGCCTCGGCTTAGGCGGATTATACATTGTGTTTCAATTTTATAAATTATCACGCGCAATTATGTTATCAATAAAATATATAGCGAAACATATATAAATAAGCATGTCATAATAAAATATTTAAAATTTTACAAAACCTTATATGAAAGTTAGAAAAAAACGGAAGATGATAAAAAATATATTATAAGAACTAAATAATAAAAATATAAAACAATAAAAAACAGAAATAAAAAACCTAAAAGAAAATTCAAAATGGGAAAGTGAAGTCACATACTAGCCTAAGATTAAGGAGTTGAACATGAAAAAAAAACTCTATGCTATTTCACTACTAAAAAGCTACAACTTTTGCTATAAACATATTTGTGGCAAAGTTCTAGCAAATCAAAGGTAGTGACAAATTTGCTACAAAAACATGGTTTTAGAAAAAAACCCGTGGTAAAATAGTTTCCTACAAATTTGCCACAAAGTGTCTCACAATTTTAACACAAACATATTTTGTCGTTAACTTTGCAACAAAACTCCCCAACCAGTTTTCAAAAGTTTTTGCTACGAATTTGCTACCATGTATATTTTAAGTTTAACCACAATATAGCTACAGAACTTAAAATTATTTTTAGAGAAAGTAGCTACAAACTTATAGAAAAATTATGACAAATTAGCTACAAATTAACCTATATGTTAATTTATGAAGTGAATGAGCAGTAAAATTGTGTATCTCATCCGTTGGTTTCTAATCTGACAGTGTAGGGGAAATTATGTTATTGGCTTACACGTGGGCTGAGCCACCTTTTGTGATTGTCTTTTTCCATTGTCAGCGTGATTTTGTCTTTTTGGGTTTCTCAATATTTATACCTAAGTACCGATGGTTTTGATAGAGAGAGAGAGAAGATAGATTGGTGGTGGTGGGTGGGGTGGGGAGTTCTGTTTGGGTGACCATCGGCACACCACCACCATCGCACCGTTGCCGTCGCGCCGCCACAGTCGCCTGTCATATCGGTTGCGACTATAGCTAGTGGTACAACCAAATATGCATACGGTGCAACCCTTCACTGCATGGCTCTCTTATTGACAGAGAAATACCATAGGGTTTCTCACCTCACCGCCGCCCACCTTCGATCAAGTTTCTCTCTTCTTCTTCTTCCGACATGTGTTGGGTTGTGTATCACTGTCGGGTCTTGGGATTCCCACCATACCCAAACGTGTTCTCTTGATTTCTCCCGTTAAGCCTGCTGCTCAAAGGGGTTTGGATGCTCTGTTGTGCCCCTTCACCCTCTCCCTGTTTCCTAGGGTTTTTGTTCTGAGACCCGATGACGGTGGTCACCCACTTGGTGAGGTAACTCCGGTTGCAGTCGTGTTCAGGATGTGTTGGTGGTGAGGTCAAGGTTGTTTGGAGATCAGGCTTACACCGCCACAGTGAAGCGAGTTGTCGTAACCCGTCGGTTTTGACATTCTCCGATGTCTTGGCTGTGCAACCTTGTCCCATCTCTATGACGATAGATCACTAATCATCTGAGTCGAGATGTGAAATCAAATGCAACTATTTATATGTTTGACATTGGACCATGGTTCATATCGGTTTCGGCGTTATAGTTCTTTATCAATTCAAAACCCTACCCTCTGTCAATGTCGAGGGTTGTGATGATGAGGTGTAACTCATTTGAGCCATGGCCTAATTTTGAAGTGGTTCGATGATGATGAATCCAGATTCATCGGAGAGCTACCTTGAAGTTACTGCCTTGGTAGTTGGTTGAACCCCAATAACTCTAGGTTGAAGGCAATTGACACCTAACTTTTAGGGTCATGGTATATGTTTGTGATGATGAAATGATTCGTCCGTGAATGTTTTTGTTGATTTTATTGCTGAAACATTTGGTGTTTGTTTCAGATTCAAGGGTTTTTTAGTTTGGTTACTAATATTATGAATTTTAATATGAGATCATGTGGGTTTCTTTCCTATTGAATCCATCTGTTAATGCCCTTTTTGATTAGCATTTATTCTATTTTTGTTTCTTGATTTGTCTATGATGTTGAGCTATTGCTCATTTGAGACGTTGTTGGGTTGCTTACCTAGTACTAATAAGTCGTGATGTGGTCGATGATGTTGTGCGTATGGGCTAGCTAAGACATAGTTCAAGTTGTCACGATAGGTAGATTCACATTGTTGAGATTTGTGCCTGATTATTTATGGCAAGCCAATGATGATGGGTTGTTGTTCATATATTGGAGACAATCGATCGGGTGGATGATGTTGGGTGTATGCCTGTATAAGACATGGGAAACAGTGTGGGTGTATGCCCGTATAAGACATGGGAAACAGTGTGGTTGGTGATTGCTCATGTGAGTCTCCATTGTCCGATTGAGACACTACTATTAAAGATAATGTTATTTATGTGTGTTCCTGATATGAACGGGAAAAATGAGCAAGGATCTTAAGAATCAAATTGATAATAACAAAACTTGATGATTCGATGCTAAAATATAATAATGATTAACACAAAAGTGTTTATTGCTTGATGTTTATTGATTTGATGTTGAAATCATCATCCATGAAGGATAATGATATGATGTTGTAGGTTATGGAACTAATTCCCACATATTTTGTGGAGAACCATTCACCCTTTACAATGATGATATATGTTAATATT
>BJCM01061079.1:0-15675 GCA_018326385.1 Flaveria bidentis
ATTATTTCATTAATTAGTAGTTTAACGCTTACTGAACTGACTATATAGGTTTGTGGTTGTTTGAATTAATCTTAGTAATGTAATGATTAATAAATATATTCAAACTTAGTAATATAAAGTTCTCATGCGAATGGCCCATGCTAATGGACCATACGCATGAACAACTTCATGCGAATGACTCAGTCGCACGACTGAACCAGGAGTCTGGATCAGTCGCACGACTGAACCGAGAGACTGGATCAGTTGCACGATTGTAACATGAGATTGATTTAGTCGCATGACTGAACACTCAGTCGTACGAATGGATCAACCGCATGGCTCAATCGCATGACTAAACCATGCTAATGGTTCAGTCGCCTGAATGAGAAACCCTAACCTATAAATACCACTTAATTCGTGGAAAAACATAAGAATTGAGAATACTTCGACTACATACGTACCCTAGCCATCTAGAGACCTCTAAGAACCTATTCCAAGTTCATAGATCGCACTAGATCGATTCCAAATCATTCTTAACGTTTATATTCCAAGTTCATACGTGCGTTCTCACTAATTGGATCGCCAATAAAATAGGATTTCGCACTATTTGATTTGGTATACACGTTTATCAGTTAGTACTTCGTCCCGTACACGATCCTAACACATACTTTTCTAGCATTTTTAGCACATCCATTTTCAGTGCTTGAGTGAGTATAGAATCAGCTTTGAGATCAAATTTTATATTCTTGTAGTCATCATCATCAAGTGTGAGATCCTCAATAGGTATTCTTGAGGTTTTGTATAATTCAGCTTGATTAGCATAAAGTGTCACAAGAATGTAAGGGCCTTTACATATTGATATCCAGTAGTTCGGATCTACACCTGTAATATAATTCATAAAACTGATTTTCCATTAATTAAACTCAAATTTGTTTTTAAGCATGGGACATTTTGGAGTATGACCAAGTTCAGAGAAATTATGTGAATCCATTTTAATAAGTTGTCTTTAACCTTTTTGAATAATGATTAGATTGATTGTTAAGTTCAACTAGTCCAAATATTCCAAACAGGCTTAGTATAACCAGATTTGGTGATGTTTATATGTTTCTGTTGTAACAACTGTTCACAGGTTTGTTCTTGAAGATGAGTACAGATGAACAATGACTGTTGAAAAGCTTTTTGCAGTTTACTAAGTAGAGGTAGTCAAACACTCTATTAGTAACTCAATCACCAGATCAATCGAGTTCTGCTCAGATCTAGGTAGATTTGAAGAAGAATCGAGAGCCAAAGCTCTGATACCAATTGACTGGGTTTGAGAATGATATTATCTGTTGATATGAATCAACAAGGACTGAATATGATGATTGAGTCAATGATTGTAAAGCGGAATCAAACAATCAAGGAACATTGAATGAAAGAAATACTCATAAATGTTGTTTGTACTAATGAAGGTAATTCGTTACAATGAATACTAGGGTTTTTGCATTAAATAGTAACAAAACACCTTGTAAACATAAGACTAAAAAAAGATTCTAATTGTCTAGAATGTGTATCAACAGTCACATCACATACAAGGTTTTCTATTCTATTTATAGGCTAACAAGATGCCTTTTACAAAATGACTAAACTACCCCTGACCTATACATAAGAGAACTAGTCTAAGTACAAAAGTCTTCATCCTCATTTCTTTTGATCATCCGCATTAACTAATGATGATGTGATACTCTTGATCAACATTTCTTTTGTTCATCCGCATTGACTAATACGGATATGTTGATTTGATCAGCATTTATTTTGGTCTTCAGCATTAGTGTTTGGTCATTAGCATTGACAAATGCGGATGAAGAAACAATTATGCGCATTTGTCTCCGGACATCCGCATTAGTAAATGCGGATGTACAAAATACTTGTCAGCATTTGTTTCGGCTATCCGCATTTGTTAATGCGTAAGAACAAATACTTGTCAGCATTTGTCCTATGTTATCCGCATATACAAATGCGGTTTGCCGACACTTGTCTTTTATTCTTCTTTTCAGATTCTTCATCCGCATTGGTTCTTGGACTTATGGGATTTCCAACAGAACAACCATCAACACATCACTTGAATTGACATGTATGATCCTTTTAGGGTCCAACAATATAAATGATTGTGATTGTATAAATAAAATTTAGAAATTGATGAGAAATATTAGAAGTACTAATTTGTAAATTTTAATGAAATAATGTTAGGTAGATTATTTTATATAAATAATTCAAGGAAATGAAAGGAAATTATATTACAGAAACTCCGAACTTGGTAAAAATCTGGAAAAAAAGTTATATAATAACCCTTATATTTTATAGGAATTTATGATTAAGTTTTGTGATTTAATCCCCATGTATGATTGAGTGATATATTTTATAACATTATGTATATAAAAAATAAAAAAATAGCCAAATAGTGAGATTTGTAAATTCTGAAATAAAACAGTATGTATGAATTTTAGAATTTTTAGAGATGTTTAACTACTTTCTACTAATTAATGTGAAATTTGTAAATTCCTAGAAATTTGCCTGCAATGAGTTATTAATCTAATTTTTATGAGATAATGTAGATTTCAAAATGTTTAGGTTGGTAATTTTTGGTGATTATTTTAATGGCAGAAGCTATCAAACTAAATTTGTTTTGGCAATTTTGTGATTTAAATGTTGAAAATTTTAAAGAAATTAGATTTATTCTAACAAATAATTCTTTATTTATAATTTTTTTGGGGAAAAGCATACTGTTTTGTGTTGAATTGGATGCATATTTCGAGAAGTTTGATTTGTTACTATCATCTTGACACAACAATTAATTTGGATGCGGAACCGTTAAATAATGTAGGTAGCCTATTTAGGAAATGTCAACCTGCATATGCTGAGATGAGGCAACAGTGTTATATTATTTGATTGTGTGATTTGTACTTGACAGTTATGAATCACTTGACATGTGTATAGGTTTGGTTGTGAGTTTGATTGTATTGTATCAATTCAAAATGATTTATATTGATTAAACCCATGTTCTCACCAACTGTTTGTTGACTGTTTTGAGTATGTTTTTTAGGTAAGCAAAATATACTATAACCTTGTGTATACCTTCAACATGTATAGTGATCGGCATGGCTACCTAGGAAAGTTGTGCATATGGTTGACTGTTGACTTGTTTGACTTCAGCTTATACGTGGACGTTCACATTCACTACTAGCTGGAAATACGTGATGTGACAAAGATATATTTTGATTAGGATTACTATGTATAAGTCTAAAATGTTAGACTAAATTTTGTATTATGTAATCCTAAAAGTTATAAATTAATGAAAGTAATGTTTAGTTTATTATTATGATTGTTTTTCATGATAATCAAAGCATTTTGAACTAACAAGTCACACCCAAAGCATCCCACGCTTCTGCCAGGATATGATAGGTTGGTATCAAAGCCATTGATTATAGAGAATTAGATATTATTAGTAAATTCCTAGACTCTAACCATAAGTTTGTATGATAAATATTTCAGCATGATTTAAAATGTGTTTTAAAATATATATTTTCTATGATTTCATAACAAGGTGGCTATGCTTAGACAATAATGAGAATCTTGTGTGAAGTAAATCTGACTAATGTGAAAATATGAGATTTTGTGAACCTATTTGATTGGTATTTGTGATATCATGATTTGAAATTTTGTAAGAACTTTTGTAGTATGAGTACTAGTAATTCTGATAGTTACTATAATAAAACTAACCCTTCAGATCATAGCAATTATAAACAAACAACACCATAAATAGAGCCACATGATAACATAGAAGTATCTCAACCCGAGTACAGAACCAATATCAAGCCAAAGTTTTTCATCTGACGTACACCGGTGACCAATGGGTGCTATACAATTGAGACCCCTAGAAAAAGTGTTCGAAGTGGTACGAAATTCCTGATTAAGAAAATCCAGGAAACAGGAAACAAAAGTCCAGAAATCCTTCCCTCAACATCAAGACTAACCCCCGTAGTGCAACCCATTGTCTTTGAAGTTGAAGAAAGAGGATAAAAGAGATCGAGGCTGGTTGCAAACCAAATGAAAATAACCAACCAAATCCTCAAGAATGTTAAAAGGATTCAACGATAAATTAGGATGGTTGAAGAAGACATTTAAAGGAAGGAAACAAAAGTATTTTCCTTAAGATGTGGAATTGGATTTGGGAAAAATAGAATTACAAGAGAAACTCTAGTTTACTGTATGAAATGTCTTAAATGAAAATATAATAAAGTACTTTCTTATGATTATAAGATTTATACTAAATTGAATAAATTTTAGAGTGATAATAATATAATTAATATGTAGCTAAATATGCCGCCAAGAAGAGATACTCAACCTGTACGAAAAACAAGACGCGTTGGACGCCCAAGAACCAGACTGGGAGAAGAAACTTCGCCAACAAATGAAACTAATAGTGAGAACAAAAGGATTTCTCAACTAGTGTCTCAACAATTGGAAGCGGCAATACCTATGCTAGTAGCTCAATTCCAATAGAACCTCAATATGGGAAGTGTCCTACTTAGGAATGAAAACCCAGACAACACTACTGAATCAAAACATCATGAGGAAGGAGTTATGGATAGAGCTAGAAAAGGATGTTCTTAAAAGACTTTTATGTCTTGTAAACTCCAAGAGTTTAATGGAAAAGAAAGAGTAGTACAAGCATTTTGTTGGTTAGAAGAAATGGAGTTAGTTTTAGATGTTAGCGAATGTGTTAATAATTATAAGACCATGTTTGCTTTGCATTCCATGAAGGGGGAAGCACAGTTATGGTGGAATATTATAATTCAAACTAAATGTAGGGATGTCATGAATAGGTTAAGTTAGGAAGAATTTAGAAAACTAGTGATTGAAAAATATTGTCCTTATAATGAGATAGAAAGGATAGAAACATAATTATTAGCACTAGAAATGAAAGGTGATGCATATCAAGAATATACAGATAGGTATAATGAGTTATCTAGATTAGTGCCACACCTAGTTAGACCATAAACTAAAAGGATAGGAAGATATATATGGGTCTAGTACCATAGATAAGAAGAATGGTAAAGTCAGCCATGCCTAAGACTTTTCAGGATGCAATAATATTATCTTGTAGCTTAACTAACGAGATGATAAGGAAGGGATCCTTGACTGATTCAAGGATTGGAGACAAAAGGAGATGGAGCAACAACAACTCTAGGGGAAGTTTTGGAGGAAATCAGTAGAAGAAGATGAATAGAAATCTCATGAGAAATTTCATGGGAATTTTGGAGGAAATCAGGAAAGGAGACCACGAACAGAACCATAGGAAGTTTTGGAGGAAATCAGGAAAGGAGACCACGAACAGAAGGTCAATTATGGTGCAATACATATAAGAGACACCATAATGGTAAGTGCAGGGTAGTAATTTCCTATAATTGTAAGAAGAAAGGAAACCTATCAAGGGAATGTAAGGGACCCACAAACCCTAAACCAGTTTGTTACCAATGTGGAAATGAGAGTCATTTTCGCAACGAGTGTCCGGAACTAAAAGGCAAAACCCCAATTAACCCAAATAATCCATGTGGTAGAGCATTTGCATTGCAAGCTGAAGAAGCCCGACATGAACTAGAAGTGGTGACGGGTACGTTTATTATTAACAATGAGTATGCAACAGTATTATTCGATACGGGAGCAACTCGTAGTTTTATTTCAAATATATTTAAACCCTTACTTAATCTAACCTCAGAGAAACTGAAAAATAAGTATATGATAGAATTAGCTAATGGAAAAATAATTGAAGCTTATGAAGTTATTCCTAATTGTACATTAATTTAGATGATCATTGTTCTGCTATAGATTTGATTCCAATTGAATTAGGAAGTTTTGATATTGTTTTAGGTATAGACTGGTTAAGTAAGAATCAAGCTGAAATTATCTATGGTAAAAGAATGATTAAAATTCCTTTGACTAATGAAAATAAAACTCTTTGTTTATATGATGAGAAACCTAAAGGTGCTATGAAGATAGTCTCATGAAAGAAAGCTCAAAAATATTTAAGAAAGAAATGATTCGCTTTTCTAGCCCATGTAGTTGATACAAGACTAGAAAAGATGAATATAGAAGATGTTGCTATTATTAGTATCCAAAGGTATTTCCTGATGAATTACCATGATTACAACCCCTCGTCAGGTAGAATTCAAAATTGAATAATACCAGGAACTGCTCTTATCACCAAGTCACTATATCGTTTAGCATTAACAGAAATGAAAGAATTAATGAGTCAACTTCAGGAATTGTTAGACAAGGGATTTATAGGTCCTAGTATATCACCTTGGGGAGCTCCAGTTCTGTTTGTAAAGAAGAAAGATGGGACTTTTAGGATGTGCATTGATTATAGAGTACTTAATAAAGTTACTATTAAGAATAGATATCCACTTCCTAGCATAGATGACCTATTTGATCAATTGTAAGGATCTAGTAACTTTTTCAAAGATTGACTTAAGGTCAGGATACCATCAGTTGAGGGTAAGGGATAAAGATATTCCTAAGACTGCATTTAGAACTAGATATGGTCATTATGAGTTCCTTGTAATGTCCTTTGGACAAACAAATGCTCTAGCAGTATTCATGGATTTTATTAACAGAGTCTGCAAACCTTACTTGGATGAATTTGTCTTAGTCTTCATACATGACATTTTAATCTATTCTAAAAGTAGGGAAGAACAAGAAAGGCACCTAAGGCTGATTTTGGAATTACTTCGAAAGCAAGAATTAGATGCCAAATTCTCAAAGTGCAAATTTTGAAAAGGAGAATTACGATTCTTAGGACATGTAGTTAACCAAGAAGGGATTTAGGTTGACCCGACAAAGATTGAGGCAATTAAGAAATGGGAAATCTCAAAAACGCCAACTAATGTTTACCCGACAAATATTGAATTTGTCTTAGTCTTCATAGCTCAACCTTTGACATAATTAACTCTGAAAGATAAGCCTTATATTTAAGGAGAAAAATAAAATGTTGCATTTGAACTCTTAAAGAATAAATTATGCAGTGCTCCTATTTTAGCTCTTCTAGAAGAAACAAATGATTTTGTCGTATATTGTGATGCCTCTCATCAAGTTTAAGGATGTGTTTTATGCAATGAGATAAAGTAATTGCATATGCATCTAGAGAACTTAGAAGAAGTGAAAAGAATTACACTACACATGATTTAGAAATAAGAGTAGTAGTATTTGCACTTAAGATTTGGAGACACTGTCTATACAAAACCAAGTGTATAATTTATACAAACCATAAGAGTTTGCAACACATATTGATCAAAAGATATTAAATGTGAGGTAGAGAAGATGGGTGGTACTACTAAGTGAATATAATTGTGAAATGAAGTATCACCCAGGAAAGGCAAATGTAATGGCTGATGACTTAAGTAAAAAGGAGAGAACTAAGCCATTACGAGTTCCTGCTTTGAGAATGAAATTACACACGGATCTAATAAGTCAAATTCGAGAAACTCAGCAAAAAGAAGAATCAGAAGGTGTGTTGAAGCAAAATGGACAACTGGAAGTTGCTTCTTATGGAATTCTAAAATTTAAAGGAAGAGTTTTGATTCCTAACAATGATAAGCTTAGAGAAACTATTCTAAGAGAAGCACACAAATCGATGTTGATACATATGTACCTAGTTTAGGAGCTCAGTGTAAAATGTTGTTCATGTCTTACATATATGTAATTGAATCGGTATGAATGAAATACAATGTGTGGCTGCTACTTATAATGTTTAATATTTCATTGTTTATTGTATATTGAACTAACTATATAGGTTTATGGGTGTTTACATAGTTCTTAGTCAATAATGGTTGAGAAACATGTTTAAACTTAATCGTGTGAAGTTCTCATGCGAATGGACCATGCTAATGGACCATACGCTTGAATACTTCATGCTAATGGACTAGTCGCACGACTGAACCAGAAGACTGGATCAGTCACACGATTGTGACATGAGATTGACTCAGTCGCACGACTGGACTTTCAGTCGTGCGGATGGATCAATCGCATGCTTCAGTCGCATGACTGAACCATGCTAATGGGTCAGTCGTACGAATGGAAGACCCTAACCTATAAATACCATTTAATTCGTGGAAAAACGTAACAATTCGAATACCTACACACATAATCGTACCCTAGTCGTCCAGAGACTTAAGAACACATGTTCCAAGTTCATAGATCGCAGTTAATCATCTTACAATCATTCTTAATGTTTTGATTCATTATTAGATCGATTATACTTGCCTTCTCACCGATTGGATTGCCAATCAAATAGGATTCCGCACTATTTGGTTTGGTATACACGTAAATCAGTTAGTACTTCGTACCTAAACGGTCCTAACAAGTGGTATTAGAGCTTTGGCTCTTGATTTGTGTGTGATTCAATCGATTTTGATATAAAAATCACGTTTTTCACTCAAAAACTTAATCTTTTTGTGTTAAACAGTGTTTTTCAACGTCTCCAGGTCAAAAAGTTAACGTTTTCCGGCATACGGCAATTAGGTTTCGTGAAAAATTCGTGTTTTTGGGTCAAAGTACCTAAAACCCTCGAATTTTCAAAGACCAGCAGCTTCAGTCGCACGATTGACTCAATCGCACGATTGAAATCATACGCACCTGCCATACGCACGATTGCACTCAGTCGTTCATCCATTCGTACGACTGAACACCCTATTCGTATTGTTCATCCGTACCTGTCCAATCGCACGATTAAGCAATACGCATTTTTTCAATCGCACGATTGAGCCATCCGCATTGTTCAATCGCACGAATAGCCCAATCGCAGTCTTTCATTCATACCGGTAAAACAATTTTGTTCTAAAATTCAAAGGAAATAAAGATGGAAGATCAATATTCAGCGTTCACAGCAGGTAGGGATTCACAGATCCAGAATCTATTGCTTCTGGAAAATGAAGTGAGAAATCACAATAAGCCCCCTAAGCTCATAACATTAGATGATTACCCACAATGGAAGCAAGGGTTCGAGATATACTTAAACAGAGTAGATACTAATCTGTGGGAATCAATAGAGATAGGGTATAGCATGTTGGTTGGTGCTGATGGAGTTAAACTTACCTTAGGTGGCATGACTGATAGCAAAAGGTAAAGTACAATGCAGAGAAAAAGGTGTATGCTCTGCTAACTCAGTCAATTCCTAAGGATATATTCCATCAATTTTCTGAGAACAAGCAAGCAAAGAAGCTATGGGATGCTCTGGAAAAACAGTATTAAGGGAATGCATTATTAAAAGCTCTAAAGGCTAAGGCTTTGAAAAAGGAGTTTGATAACTTCTCATCGATGAGGAAGGAGAGCTTGGATGATGTCATTGACTGTTTCTACCACTTGATGAGTGAGTTGCACACTCATGGAGTTACTACATCCATGGAAGACAAGGTGTCGAATTTTGCAGATGGATTGCCAGAAAAGTGGGTCTCATTTGTGTCAAATCTCAGACAGAATGATATGCTGGCAAAGTTGCATATCAATGATTTCATTCTGAAGCTGAGAGAGGAAGAGTTGAGGATGAGGTACATGCCTCAAAAGGCGTCATATGATCAGAACCCATCACTTTACAACTTAACTCCTCAAGCAAAATCGTCTGGAGCACCACTTCAAATGACATTAGTGTCGAGTTCAGCCGCTCCGTCTCAAGCCACTACTTCAGGATCAGACACGTCAGGGTCTTCATGCACCCAATACATAACAACTGAAGCCAATGATACCAGATTGAAGACCGAGAATCTCGGTAATGTAATTGTAGAGGTAGCAAAGGAGCATATGGATCTCCTAGTAGCTGTCGTTCATTCCTATGACAGTCTAGTTGCGGGGAAGATTGGAAACGGCCATTTGGCAGATGAAGACTACGAGCAAGTAGATGAGACTGAGCTGGAAAGAATGGATATCATGTGGCCATTGGCAAGTACTGTCCGGAGGGCTAAGAAGTTTGTTAAAAAGACAAGACAAAACTTGATTGCCACAAAGGATACAACCTTTGGTTTTGACAAAACCAAAGTTACATGTTTTAACTGTGGAGAGAAGGGGCATTTCAAGCATGAGTGTGTAAAGCCCAAGAAAACAGGTAATGGTAATCCGTTTTCATCCTTCAATCGCCAAGATAAACCCATAAGTAGTCCTGTATCATCAAGCAAGGATCCTAAAGCCTTGACGGCTCAAGATGACGAAGGGCAAGATTGGACCTTTTGGTTTGTATCTCCGGGAGAATCCAACATTGCATGCGTTGAGGGTTTGGATGACGACTCAGCAAGCGAAGGTGATATAGCAGTGCAACTCGCAATGTCAAATAATGAAGAAACTACAATTGTGGTCAATCACCTGAATGAAGAAGGTCAAAGTTCAACATGTTTAGAATCACCTGCACCAGAAAAGTCAAACTCTATTATGATGGTTGATTCAACAGAACCTTCTCAGGTAAGTTCCATTTACCAACTTTTCAATAATCATGCTTGTTCTGATTGTAATAAATTTAGGGAAAGCATAGATTTGAAATTTGCTAGGTTATTAGATCACAACGATAGCTTAGTAAAGGACTTGCAACTGTGCACTGAAGCAAATCGCATTTTTAAACTAAATGAGCACAGTTACAAAGAGAAAATAGAACTGTTAAATAAAAAACTTAGGGAAACAGAAGTTGTGGATTTTAACCAAGCTAATGACATCAAGTTCTATTTAAACTCCCTAGAAGAAGCTAAGAAACAAAAAGCTGTTTTGGAAGTCGAAGTAAATTCATTAAAACAAAAACTGCACAGTTGGACTAGTTCTTCTCACATAGTCCAGCACTTAGTGAGAGAACGCAACAACGGGGAGGGGTTGGGTTACAAAGTGGTTCCACCACCACATGAGACCTTGTTGAATGCAAAATGCAAACCTATAAATAACAACCCAATCAAGGATCATGTGGTCTCCACTCCTCTTGTAAGTGATCCAGATTCCACAAGTAAACTTAATGAATATGTCACTAAACAAAAGGAGACCACTTTAAAGTCAAAAGGGAAAATGCCTATTGTTAATTTGGATAAACAATTTGAGGAGGTTAAGGTAAAGTCGGGTTCAAACATGTTTAATTCTGAACCTGAAAAGACCAAACAAGTTAACCAACCACGTGCATCATGTTTAAGTCCAAACAAACAAAAGGGTAAAGATGTTGAAAAGGTTCAAACAATAAATTTTGTTAAACAAGCTAAAACATATAAACAACAAGTGTCAAAACCCAAACAGAATAAAGTCACACGTGTGTCACACACTTCTCCACAGAACAGTTACACCAACATGTCGAAAGTAGATCATGCTACAACTGTGGAAAGTATGGACACATTGCGTCTAATTGTCCTTACTATCAGACACCAACGAAAAGAATTGAACTTTATGACACTAAAACAATCCATTCAAAAAGGAGCTCCGCGACTCTACCAAAAGGAGTCAGTGAACCTAAAGTTTAACCCATTAGCCAGTCGTCTGTTTACCATAAACAGGCCTTACACAAAACTGGCTTATGGAAAGAAAAATCTAGTTCAATGTCTGATAATGAGAACAAAAAAACAGAATGATCTTCCCTCACCCTCAAATGGACAATGGGTGGAGTTTATGATGTGTGATTCTTCTTGGTCACCCAAACCAGTTAAGGCTTGGGTCCCTAACCTCAACTAATGATTTTCATTGAATGTGCAGGGTGTTCGCTATAGGGCTGACACAAATACTTGGATTGTAGATAGCAGAGCATCCAGGCACATAACTGGGAACCTGACACTCCTGTCAAACGTCAAACAAATTGAAGGAGGTCACGTTTCATTTACTGGAAACAAAGGAGGTTACATCACCGCTCAAGGGGAAGTGGGGAATCAGAAAGTGAAGTTTGATAAGGTAAACTATGTTCAACAACTTCAAAACAACTTACTTTCTATCTCTCAAATATGTGACAAAGGCTTTAAGGCAGTATTCGACAACAAGAAGTGCTATGTTCTGAAAAAGGACTATGTGATCCCAGAGGACCAAGTCTTAATGTCAGCTTCAAGATATAACGATCTTTATGTCTTGGATCTATCAAAGGCCTCCACAACGGATCATCAAGTTTAGTGCTTCTTGTCAAAGGCTACCGAGAAAGATTCAATCTCCTGGCATAGGAGAATGAGACAGATCAATCCCCATAAGATGAATCACTTCATCCAGAATGATCTAGTGCGAGGAGTAAATGTCAAAAACTTCCAATTACCAGATTTTTGTGTCGCCTGCAAGAAAGGAAAATAGACTAAGAAGTCTCATAAGGAAAAGAAAGTTCATTCCGTTAAACTGCCTCTCGAACTTCTTCACATGGATTTGTTTGGCCTAGTCAGTACAAGGAGCATTGCTGGCGACTTGTACTGTTTTGTAGTTACGGATGACTACTCAAGATTCTCTTGGGTAATGTTTCTGAAATCCAAATCAGAAACATTTGAGTCATTCAAAGAGCTAGTAACTATATTGGAGTCACTCTACAAGCTGAAGGTAAGACAAGTACGCTCAGACAACGGTACAGAGTTCAAGAACCAATGGATGGAGGCATTCTGCAAAGAAAAGGGAATTGTACACCAGTTCACTTCTGCCTACACTCCTCAAATGAATGGAGTTGCTGAGAGAAAGAATCGCAGCTTGATAGTGACAGCAAGGACGATGCTAGCAGACTCGAAACTACCCATCCAATTTTGGAATAAGGCAGTTGCCAATGCATGTTACACTCTAAATCGATTCCTGATGGTAAAACATCATGGTAAGACGTGTTACGAATTACTCCAATGATGTAAACCTAATCTAGAGTACCTCGAACCTTTTGGCGCACCATGCACCCTTTTGAAGAAAACTCAAGAAGGCAAGTTCAGCGAGAAGGCTGAAGAAGGAATTTTTCGAGGATACAACATACCGAATAAGAGAGTTTACAACAACTCAACAGGTCAAGTTGAAGTGTTGTGCAACGTCGACGTTCAGAGATACACCACCCCCTGATGGAAAAGGACCCGCATTCTTTTTCGATTATGATGGATTCTTTAAGTCCTTCAACATCCCCCTCTCCACTCCTGAAGATGAATTAGAAACCAAAATGATGTATGATGTCTTAAACACACCATCACAAGACTCAACAACATTTGGTCAACAAGGTGAGTCACATAGTCACTCAGGGAGAGCCCTTGAGGTAAATGACTCCTCCTCTAATGATGAAGCCGTGGAGAACGAATAGGTCGATCAGGAGGAACAAGTTCCTACTACTGCAAGTCCACAAGCATCTGATGTTGATGCCTCTGATTCTTCGGAACCTCAAACTCCAACTGCCTCAAATTAGGAACCAAGAGTTCACAATCTCGAGAATGAGGTAGTCGTTCCCATAACTCCTGGATCACACTTAAATGTCTATCATCCTCTAGACAATGTCATTGGGGATGTAAGATCAGGAGTTCAGACAAGAAATCAGCAATACTCAACTGATTATGTCTCGGTAATGGAAAAGAGATATCTTCACGATGGTGTGTATCATTGTTTTGTGTCTCAGTTTGAGCCAAAATATGTCAGTGGAGCCCTAAACGATGAGGCATGGGTGAGTGCCATGCAAGAAGAACTTCTTTAATTCAAGAAGTTAGGTGTATGGACACTGGTGGATAGACCTAAAGGTGCTAAGGTCATTGGCACCAAATAGGTTTTGAAATGAAAGATAACCAAGGAGTCATTATAAGAAACAAGGCTCGACTTGTAGTTCAAGGATTTCGACAAGTCGAGGGAATTAATTACAATGAAGTCTTTGCACCTGTGGCAAGAATGGAAGCCATTTGTATCTTCCTAGCCTATGCCTCTTACATGAAGATTAAACTTTATAAACTGGATGTAAAGAGTGCATTTCTTCATGGTGAAATCCGGGAAACAGTGTATGTCAGTCAACCCAAAGTATTTGAGGATCCATATCATCGGGACAGAGTTTACAAACTGGATAAGGCTCTATATGGGCTCCACCAAGCCCCAAGAGCATGGTATGAAAAAGTCTCAACTCATCTTGTGAAACATGGATTTCGCAGAGGAGTGATTGACTGCACTCTGTTCATCAAAGAAAAGGATGGTGACTTACTGCTTGTTCAAATCTATGTTGATGACATAATCTTTGGTTCTAAGAACAAAGACCTATGTAAAGAATTTGAAGCAGTAATGAAGGCTGATTTTGAGATGAGCGCCATGGGAGAGATGAAATTCTTTCTCGGGTTACAGGTGGATCAGACACCAAAGGGGATATTCCTACATCAGACCAAGTATGTAGGTGATATTCTCAGTCGGTTCGATATGGAGAACGCTTCTGTAGCTGGGACTCCACTTGCTACAAACCATGACGTAGCACCCGACGAAAGTGGCGATCTAGGTTATGCCACCATGTACCGAGGAATGATTGGATCTCTCATGTACCTCACAGCCACACGACCAAATATCATGTATGCGACATGTCTATGCTCCAGATATCAGGCGAAACCAAAGGTCAACCATCTAATCGGCGTTAGAAGGATATTTCATTATCTGAAGGGTACTCCAACACTCGAGTTGTGGTATCCTCATGATAATGATTTCGAGCTTACAGCATATAGTGACTCGAATTACGGCGGTTGCAAAATGAACTACAAGTCAACATCAGCGGGATGTCAATTTTTTGGGAGAAGATTAGTCACCTGGCAGTGTAAGAAGCAGACCTCGGTTGCTCTGTCAACCTGTGAAGCTGAGTATGTTGCTGTTGCAAGTTGCTATTCACAAATCATATGGATTCAACAGTAAATGCGGGATTACGGATTGCAATTCACTAACACTCCTATTTATGTTGATAATTTTGCTGCTATAGCCGTAACTAAAAATCCGGTCCAACATCCTAAAACCAAACACATCGGAATTAAATATCACTTTATACGTGATTGTTTTGAAAAGCATTTAATCGATGTTGTTAAAATTAATACAGATTTTCAACGCGCTGACCTCTACACAAAAGCTTTTGATAAACCACGTTTCCTGTATCTGTTAGAGGTCAACAGCGTTAAAAAGAAAAATGAAGTGATTCCAGATGATGAAAGTGCATGGTCTGATGAGTCGAGTTAATTTTAGTTTTAGTTTCTTGTATTTTATTTTAGTTCATTTCTTCGCCTATTAAAATTTTAAACACAAAACCATTTTCGGTTTTAGAATTTTAGGGGGAGAATAGGGTAGACTAGTATTAAGTAATTAAAAAACAAGGGAAATGGACGGTCTAGAAAAGAGAAATGAGATTGTATATGTGATACCGATTCAATGACTATGGAATTTGATAGTACACAGGAACAAATACTTTGGGACTTTAAAAGAATGAATTGTTCAAAATGTAGAATTCGAAGTATAAGTCTGAGATGTCTAAACAACATAAAAGGAAAAATGATAGTTAAGCTAGCTGCTACTAAGGTAACATGGAGAAAGTAGACCTAGAGGTTGCTGGACCATCTGATGATATGTCGGTAGATTCAACACAATAGATTAATAAACCTTGTTGGTGATGTCAAGTTCAAACTAAGTTGTTCAACAAACTGTGGCTTATCATCTTATCCCTGGTTAACACAATCAACGAAGTTCCAATAAGGGGTGACGAGCAAAATAAACGCC
>BJCM01061091.1:0-12801 GCA_018326385.1 Flaveria bidentis
TATGGTCCATAAGTATGGTCCATTAGCATAAATAACCACCCAACTAAGTTGAACACATTTCTCAATCATTATTGACTTAGAACTATGTACAACAACCTCAAACCTATATATGATGTTCATACATATGAATTATACTAAATACAATAATAATATGAAATACTCAAAGACAAATAAACATCAAGATGCATATCATATTTTATTAAGTATTCACATTACATATGTGTAAGAAATGAAAGACTTTTACATTTAAGAACATAAACTAGGAACATGATCTATCAAGAAACTCCCCCTTGGACCTAATTTATCCTATTTTCTAACATTCTTCACATGCTCTTGGAATTTCTTGTACTTCTCTTCTTTGGTGACTCCCACGTGGATCTCAAACGCGTAGCAGAGTCATATAACATGTTGGAATTATAGAGCTTGTACAATATCTTGTGTGTCATAGAACAGTGGCCATTTGTATAGAGTGTAAACATCTTCAGCAGACAAGTTTGTAAGCCACATTGGGTCAAATACCCTGATAGTCTCGATCTTACCTTCTTTGTTCAGAACTATGACCGCTTCCCCCGTCCTCCAATCGTAATACCACCATTTGAAGTGTGGAGTAAAGTCCTGAGTCATCTTCCGTAAAGGAATCTTAGACATTGTGCATGGGGGACTCCACTTCAACACCACCATAGGCCTTCCAGATATGGGATCAACTTCAGTCTTATGAATGAACTTCTTAGGTTGTTGAGGTCTGAAGTTTACCCATCTGGTGTGGTATTCTTTCTTCAATGATGTCTCAAACCATCCCGACATCTTCCTCGGGTTGGCATACAAAAGATCTAAACAGGCCAATCTGTTTAGCTCAAAATCAAGAAGAGTCTTCAGATCATGTGGATATCTGAAGTACTCAATCCCCTTCTCTCGTTTACTAGCATATACATCTAGATCTTCAAAATAGGCCCAATTGATGATCTTGCCTGACACTTTTTGATGTCTCTTTACTTGGTAAAGTTTGGTGTAGGCATTCAGCTTTAGAGGTGCACGTTGTGCCTTCATTTCTGATAAACAAGCTGCCCATTCAGCCTTCTTTAGATCAACATTAACATCTATAGCTTGGGCTTTACTTTCATCCTTTGCTTTCTTTTTCTCTATCTCATCCAGCTTGTCAAAAGTATCACTGCCAAATGTTTCACCCATGTCGGGGACAACATTGCCCTCAGGGTCAGTGTATAGAGGATAGTAGTCAGACGTGACATCCTCAATCTCTATCTCATCCACACCTTGTAGCTCCTCGTCACTCAAGACATCTACTTCCAGAGCATCTTTGACAAGCTCATCTAGATTTAGTAGAAACATATCTACGAGCTGCTCTTCAGTTAGGTCATGGATGATTTCTCCTTCTTCTGGAGTGTAGCTCACAGACCTTCTCACAATCCCTTGCAAATCAAGAATCATAGTAAGTTGAGTCTTGACTTTCTGAAGGGGAATAACATCATAATCCTCAGTCTGTGGAGCTTCATTTATGCCTTGATTGTGTGTCCCTTCAGCTGCAGGTGCGAAGGATGAGGCTCTTTTGGTGCGCCTCTCCTTTGCTGCTTGATTTGAGGCTGATGCAGATGCATCACCTTCTTGATCCTCTCCTCCTTATCATTATCTCTTTTTCCCTTTCCTCTTCCTCCAGCTTCCTCATCATCATCATCTTCTTCTGATTCATCATTGGTCGAATCATCATCATCATCTCCACCATCATCTCCATCATCCTTATTCTTCAGGGGCTCACCCTTTGTTCCCTTCAACCTCAACATATGCTTTTTGTTCTTTTTCTCTAACCCCTCGATCCGCTTAACGGATGCCATCACAAGCTCATTCTAAGTCTTCACGGCATGGTGAGCTTAAACTAAAGCTCTCTTATAAGCATCGTTCTTCTCTGTAAGCAGAGCTATCTGCTTGCCTTGTGCGGTATTGACCGCCATCAGATGATTCATTTGGTTGGCTCTCGGATCATCTGTCCCTAGCAGTTTGAGCACCAGTCTGTTTAGGCTCGCCAACTGTTACTCTAACCTAATAGTGGGTAGAGTAGAGCCCTGTGTAGGTGGGAATTGGGTGGATGCGCCAGCTTGGGGAGTAGTGGGTGTAGTGGTGGATGTGGTGTAGAGGGGAGTAGGAATGGAAGTGGATCGCGATGGAACTGATTTGGATATTGTGGGTTAGGTAAGTGTGAATGTATGAGTGGTGGTGGGAGTGTTAGTGGCAGTAGAGGTGACAATATTGATGTTAGTGTGGGGAATACTGGTGGTGGTGTGGGGAACAATGGTGGTGGCAGTGGCTGTGGTGGTGGAAGAACTGATCAAACTAATCCTCTGTCTCTTACCCTTCTTGCCATGGGGTTGGGCCATCCTTTTCCTCCTGAACTCTTGGCTATCGGGGCTCCCCCTGAGCTAATCGGCTGGTCTGGTGTGTATGTCGGATCTATGACATGAGTGTCACCACCCTTAGTACCAGCTTGGCGTCCACCTACCGCCTCTTTCCCCTTCTTGGTAGCCATAACCCGATTCCCGACTCTCCTGGTGAGAGGCTCATCATCAGACTCATCCGCTTCATCTAACAAGAAGTCCTGGTGGATAACAGCTTGCTTAGATCCACCAGGAGCATATGAAGTATTGTATGGAGGTGGTGGAGATATGGTAGACGTGTTAGTGGCCCGTGATTGACTGGGGCTAGCATCTCCACCACCTTGACCATCATCATGGCCGTCATCATCGTCGTCATCTTCGTCAGTAGGAACCACTATAGGCCCAACGTCTGAGTCACTGTAATCGTGACACCACTTCTTACGTGAGGGCGCCACGTAATCCTCGTTGGCCAGATGGTCAAAAAGTCTCCTGACCGGGGGCTTCACCTGCTTCCCCTAATACACCTTCATCCTACCCAGGGTGATGTCATCCATCACCTCTAATATCACTGCATCGTCCTTCTGCTTAGGCAACATAGGAAGCTTCTCATCTATGATCATTAGCAAGAACCTTGGATACATGCTGAAGCCTTCCTTGCCTTTGGCCTTTATGTTCTCTTTCAAGTACAAGAGGAGCATGCGTGAGAAACTGAACGGGTGGTTTAGTACCAGTGAAATGTATGCATTCTGGATTTGGTCGGACATCTCATCGAATCCTCCACGTATGGGGGCTATACACTTGAGGATCACATGTGCCAGATACTTGAACTGGGGGCACATGTTGCTCTTGTTCAGTATGTCGGCGTTGATGTTATCGGCGTACTTGATCCTCAGAAAACACAGTTTTGATGATGGAGATGATGAATGATGAAGAACAGGGAAGTTCGCTCGTCGCACTATAAAGTCTCTTAAATTTGAAAAGTATTAAATGACCTTTTGAAATGGCTTTAAATAGTCAATTAATGTCTTTTACAAAAATTACAAGTTTCAGGACAAATGCGTTTAATTTTTTTTAAAATTCACTGTAGCAACTGCAAATGAGTTTTGTTTATTAGCATTTGTGTACAGTTACAAATGCGGAAGAGTAAAAACATAACAACATTTGTTCACTTTAACAAATGCGATTGAACAAAGGTAGTCAGCACTTGTTACTGTTACAAATGCGGCTAAACAAAGTTAGACAACATTTGTTCACTGTAACAAATGCGGTTTAACAAAGTTAGTGAACATTTGTTCACTATAAAAAATGCGGTTGAATAAATATGTTCAACATTTGTTACTGTTACAAATGCGGCTGAACAAAGTTAGTCAACATTTGTTCATTGTAACAAATGCGGTAGAGTAAAATTCCTTTATCCACATTTATTTCAACAAATGTGACATTGATGTTCGTCATCATGACAGAAGAGATTAAGCACTTTTTTATTTATTGTGATACACATGAAAAGTGTTGATGTCAATCACATTCAATAAATGCGGATGAGTAAAAGAATTTGCGATAATGCAAAGGTCTTCCGCATTAACAAATGCGGTAGGAAACTTTTGCCCGCATTGGTTTTTTAACACCAAACTTTTATGTATACTTCTTTGACACAAATGCGGTAGAGTTGTCTTGTCCGCATTAGTTTCACTTTGTATTAAATGACATAAACCTTTACCCTCATTGGTTATATGCATGGGTTACCTTCACCCATATTAACCAACGCACTTATCCGCATTAAATTTTGAACTTAGTCAAAACTTAATGTTTCTTCAAAGAAATTAATATTTTTGATTTTTATTTCTTGTTATGAAGAACTGTCTCTGATTGACTCATGTCTTATGAAGTTGTTGGGGTTGTCAATTCTTCCTTTGATTGACTTGTATATCATAGATGATACAAGTTTCCTATTGTTTGACTGATCTTGGACTTCTTATGCTGTCATGAATCTGCATAAGCTGAGATACAATAGCATAACTTCTTTACCAATACATACAGTTTCTTTTTGATTTCTTTTGAAGTTTTAAGAAAGTAATTTAAGAAAGTAAATATCTATACATACTGATCAATTTTTTCAAATTACTCCCCTTAAACTTTAAACTTTATTTCCATACCTAGATAGAAACTTTAAAGATTAAAAACTTTTGAATATAAATTATTTTTTATGTTTTTTTGTTTTTTTGAGATATATGAATTGCAGGATCGGTTTATGTCACTAAACACTTGGTTTTTCTCTCAAATTCACTTAAACTATACTCGGATGAAGCAGAGTCTCTAAGAGTTGATAATAATATAATAAGTAACAATGAACACAGAAAGATAATTTTCAAGGTACTTGCATATATTGCTTCTCAGCTTAAAGTGTTACAAGACTCTTACAAGCATATGACATGAGTTACAATGAGAAACTATATATAATATTACCTACAGACGGATATACTTTGATACCAGCTGGAATCCTCTAACTAAAGCAAATACTACAAAGCTATAGTTTAAGGTATCTTAGATAATGTCTTATCTAAGATAAGGTAGTCATGACATGTCCATGACTTACCTTTTGTCACCAACTAAAGTTGGTAACTGTGCTATCTACTAAAGGTAAGCAGTGGAATAAAGTATGGTCAACTACATGGCTTTTGAGAAAGCGCCATGCAACATATCAGAGGTCTGCAACGGAGTGTCAGAGACACCATACTTATGTCCACTTGTTCATAGCAGTGTCTTCCGAAGGGTAGTTGGCTTCGGAAGAACAAGTTCTTCCGAAGCCACTTATACTTCGGAAGAGGCTACTTCTTCCGAGACTTGAAGACTTCTTCTTTTCTTCATACTTCGGAAGTTTTCTTTTGATCTTTTCTTCTTAGACTTGATCTCCGAAAGTGAATACTTTGACCTCGAAAGTAGAGTTTGTCTTCTGAAGTTGATCTTTCACTTTGTCTTCAGAAGAACTCTATTTCCTTCGGAAGTTCCACACCTAGCTTCGGAAGTCTTTGTAGGTTGCACCAAAATTTGTCTAAGTGATTTGATTTTGGTTGCATCAACCTTCTTCTTGATACAACAAACTCCCCCTAGGCTGATGCTACCAAAACTTTACTTATTCCTGCTTCTCAAAACTTTCAACACCATGGAAAGCAGATATTTATTTGTTTCTTTGTTTTTCCCAGATGTGGTGCTGAGAAGTTTGTACAGATCATTAGTTGATAGGAGCTCCAGTCTGTCACCCTGAATGATATGCACCCTCTGATGGGTCCCTCTGAACAGAGTTAGTTTATGAGAGCTATAGTCATACTCCTATCTAACTATAGGTTCCAATTCAGGATCTTCCACCATCTGTAGAAAGGTTGTGTCTTTAGAGGTTGTTCTTTCCTTATCTTCCTTCTCTCTTAGTTTCAACTCCTCTTTAATCTTTGCTCTTGTGGTTAACTCAGCAAGATGAAGACTGCTAAGATGACTTCTAATGTGGCCAGTAGTTTTGGAGTTGGAGGGGTTGGAAATTAGTTTCTCTGCTAACTCAGCAATGTCAAACCTATTAGAGAGTAACAGAGATGAGGCATTCAGCCTGTTTCTTTCACCATTCTCTCTCTCCACAACAAAGTTGTGAGAGGCATCATCAAACCTCCACTGGATGATTTTCTTTCTAAGAACAAGAGGCTGATTAGGAATCTTGTCTCCTTTCTTTATGTCCAACAGAGTCACCAACTTTCTTCTCAGCTTCTTTTCTTCATCGTTTAAGGAGTCAGAGTTAAGACCAAGAAGTTTAGTAGCATGGTCAAGTGTTCCTCTAGGCAGATCAAGAAATTGATCTCTTGTGAAGGAACATGAAGATCCATCAACATATGATAGTTTGACAAAGTCTTCTTCACAAGAGATGTCGCTCAAGGTTGTGCAGTTTGAGCGCTTTGTCTTGATTGCCTTGAATTCTTCCAAGGAGAGATGTTTGGAAGGCTGAGGGGATGGTTGGGAAGGTTGTGGTGTTGTGTTCTGGAGAGTGTTTTGGGTTGAAGGATGGGTAGTTTAGGTGGTTGAGGTAAGGAAGTAGGTAAGGATAATGGTGTATGTTTAGGTGTGTAAGGTTTAGTTTTGATGATGAATGGAGAGGGTGTTGGTTCAGGTTGGGGTTGAGTGGTTGGTTTGAAGGTCATCCCTTGTACTCTTCTATACATCTCTTTTTTTGCCCAAACGAATATCAGCCTTGATTTCACTAACAATTTGTTGGAGTGTCTTTTCAGACATGGATCCCACCTGCCTGCCAGAGAAGCCGTGAGCCCTAAGATAGTCTTTCATCCAGGCTTTCTCACCTATCTTCTTGGTCGTAGTGACCCTTGCTTCTTCTTCTTTCTTCTTCTTCTCCCGCAACTTCTCTTTTTCAGCTTTCTTTCTCTCTTTCTCCAGTTGATCCTACTCTTTGTTGAAGAGCCATAGGATCGTATCGTCATTGTGTGGAGATATCTCTTGAAGAGAGAAACCTCTGGATGTTAGGAAAGCTATCCTTTCCCTCCTAAGTTGTATGTCAGCTTCCCTCTATTCTCTTTCTTTTTTTCCTCTAAGGCCAACCGTGCTGCTTCCTTCTGTTGTTCATTCCGCAGCCTGGTTGCCTTTTCCAATTTCACCAACTCCTCTAATGGTAACAGGAGTATGTCTTCATTGGAAACTCCAAGCTTGATAACCTGATCAATGATTTCTACCCTCTTCTTGTTGTTCCTGGTTGGCTGCAGCTGCTTTGGAACTGGCAGCTAACAACTTTCCAGTTGGAAGTCTACCTTTTCTTCTAATCTTTGCAATCGTCTCCTCCTCCTGAAGCTCTTCCGTAGTCATTTTCTTCTTTCCTTTTATCATCTTTTGAAGTGCTTGACTTTGGCGGTTCTTGGAGAGAGGATTCAGATTGTGAGAGAGGTAGTGAAGGTGTCTGAGCTAAAGGTTGATCAAGAAAGTCTTCACTATTCATCTCAGATGCCATCTCTAGAATTGCATCTGTGATAATTAGATCCTCGGACAAGGAGAACAGTCCTTCCACAGCTTCCATTTCAGCTTCGGAAGACTCAGCTTGTTCTTATGAGGCTTTGACTTCAACTTCGGAAGTATGAGGGAGTGCAGTTTCTGTCCCAAATGTTTAGGTTGCTGGGCCATCAGTCCTCATTTCCCCTTTGAATTGAATCTCAGGTTCCATTTGGACCTTAGTATGACCAACTTCTTCCACAGTGGTAGAAGGTGCACTGATCCTTTGAAGCTCTTTAGCTCCAAAGTACATCATAGCTACATCAGGGCTTGGCAGATCTAGAGAGGATCTCAGTAGAAACTTAGAGAAGAACCTATAGAGATCTCTGAGCATCCTTGGGTCTATCTTCAATATAACTTGGGATGGCTCAGGAAGAGTAGTTGCAATGGGAGTCGAGTATTTAGAAGTTAAAGTTTGGCTTAGTGGTTCCTCAGATGTTTGTTTCTGAACACTCTCCCCCATTTTGGTAGCATCATCTTGAGAGCTAGATGAGCTAGAGGAAGAGGTCAATGAGACTTGAATAGGTACATGCCTAACAGATCTCTCAATCTATTTCTCAGGTAGTTGAGCCTTGAGATTGTCAATCTCAAGTTGTTGAGTGGCATACCTATCCTCTAAAGTCCTAATATTGGATTCAAGATTTAAGACTTTAGTCAGTAGGTCTTTGATGAGTTGCATTCTTCCCTTATCTTCTTTTGAAAAATCATAGGGAGATGAGGTAACATACCTAGTATGTTCAGCCTCACCACCAGATATGGTTTCTTGGCACCCTGATTTCCCTTGCTTAATGATGTCTCTTTTAGAGTTATCAAAAGGCATGGTTGCCGAAGATTCAGTCTCTGAAATGTTACCACTGTCCATAAGGTCTATTGAGGCACCTTCTATAGTGGCAGCTGAATCTACATGAGTCCCCTCCACATCAGTAGGACTCACTTCAGTAAAGGTTTACTGATGGGGTCTGGAGATAAGAGGTGTCTCTTAGGCTCTATTGATTGTTTAGAGGGTGTTGTAGATCAACTTCATTGCCATGAAGAGATGTAATCTCTTCATCAGTTTTGAAAAGAAGGTCAGTGAAAGATAAGGAAGTTAAACCTAATGACCTGGGACTTTGATCAATGTCTATAGGCATTGAGCCTTTAGGGTGGCTCTCCCTTTGTGGCCGCTCAGAGGAGTGTAGATACTCACCCTGAGGGCTTTCAGCTTGGGTTTTGGGCTTATGGGTTTAAGACTGAGGAGACTCAAGACCCATATTGAGGTTGATGGTGAAGGATGGTGAGACCTTAGACTGAGTGGGAGCCCAATGTTCCAATCTAGTCCTTTTTGATGGAACAGGAGGAGCTTGTTCAATCAGAGTAGATTGAACAAGGGTTCATTTGGGGCGTCTTTGGTAAGTGATGGTTATGGGGTGAGAAGGTGGAGTTGGTTGTGTGGAGGTAGTTACTGGTGTGGGTTCATCATTTGTGGGGTGAACAGGGATGTCACCAGGAGCTATTTGCTTAGTCATACCTGTAAGCAGAGAAGTGTACCTTCTAGTGAAGTTGGTGGACCCCTTCTTCAAAGTTTTGAAGATGGTTGGCCTCATTTGAGGGACAGTCAGAGCAGCTGCATAGACAAACTGACTCTGGTCTAGCTCATAGTTGATAATGTGTTAGAGAAATCTGGGATACATAAAGAATGTGTCCCGCTGGAGATTTCCCATAAGATTGGTCAACATAAATCTTAAGTAGTCGAATCTGAGGCCTCTCACCATTGTATAAACTAGGCACCCTAGTTCATATGGGATTTGATCCCATCCCCCAGATTTGTTGGACAGACAGTGAAGAATGACATGCAACAGGAACTTCCGGTTGTAAGAAAAGTTGAACTTGTAGATAGTGGACCTGCTGACGTCTCCACCATATCCTATTTGTATGTAAGTGTTGTCCAAATCTTCTTTGGGGAACTTTGTGTGGGCACCTTCATCATGAAGCTCAAGATGCTCCTTGATGATTTGCTCAGTAATGACCAACTCTTGGCCATAAATGCTCGATCGATTTACACAAATCCCATTTAGGGTTTTAATCTGACCGTTATCCCAAAATTCAGCCATGTGATTGGAGTACACAGTGGGATTCACAGTCAGGGCAGTGTATTAGGATGATTGGGTGAGAAAGGAAATGATTTCAGAGAAGTCCGCATCTCTTGAGGAGTCAAGAAGTGCGACTTGATTGTGTTGAGGGTTAAGTGCCATTTTGGGAAAAGTGAAGGTGGATGAGTTTGAGCTTGGGTGAACTGGGAATGAAGAAAACTTTTAGGGCAGCAAAAATTATGCTAAGAAGATGAAAGTGAATAGTCGGGATTATTTAAAAGAGGATGAAATGGCGGTAATGGGGTTAGGATAAGGTGATGTGATGTTTTAGTGGATGAAGTGACAGTGGCGGTAAGGTTTAATTAAGTTAAATAATCCGACATCATTAACAAAATCTATACTTTTTACAGTGTGAGGCCCAAAAGATTTCCATTACATAGTAAAATCTCTCTTCCGAGAATAAAACATTTCCGAAGGTAATTTGTCTTCCGAAGGCAATTCTTACTTCCGAAGGTAAGTTGTTGCTTCCGAGAGTAAAGATTGCTTTCTGAATGGAGAGTTTTATAGGCTTCGGAAGTAGATCTGGTATGTAATCAACCGCTTCTTCCAAGACTAAAAACTTTTCCGAAAAGAAAATTATCCTTGAAGGAGTTTTGCTTCGGAAAAATATCTTCCGAAGGTTAATTCCTCTTTGGAAGAAATTGTACTTAGTAAAAAATTTTCAGAGAGAGATTTTTTGTAGCAGGGCTTAGATTGTATTTTCATAAGACATTACACATTAAAAGGTTTTCAAAAGAGGTAAACTAATCAATGTTTATCATCCCAATAGCTATGATGAGATACTTAAATCTATGTTCATCAAAAGCTTTAGTGAACAAATTAGCATATTGTACATTTGAATCAACTTTGATTAGCTTGATTAAATTTTTCTCATGAATATCTCTAATGAAATGATACCTGATATCAATATGCTTTGTCTTGGAGTGCTTCACCGGATTTTCAGTGATGGAGATAGCATTGTTTTTGTCAATGTGGATAGGAGTGCTCATAAAGTTGAATCCATAGTCTAAAATCTGGTTCTGAATCCACAACAGCTGAGCACAACAACTTGCAGCAACAATGTATTCAGCTTCAGCAGTTGATGTAGATACACAAGATTGTTTCTTGCATTGCCATAAGATGATCCTTTCACCAAGAAATTGACATCCTCCTAATGTTGATTTCTTGTCAATGTTGCAGCCACCATAGTCACTGTCAGAGTATCCATAGAGATTAAAAATGCTGCTCCTTGGATACCAGAGACCTAATTTAGGTGCTCCTTTGAGGTATGTGAGGATCCACTTGGCAAGCTAGGTGAGAAACCTTTGGAGCAGCCTGATATCTTGCACAAATGCAAGTTGCAAACATGATATCATGTCTACTAGCTGTGAGATACATCAGAGAACCAATAATCGCCCTATACCGATGTTGATGAGTATCCTCCCCCTCAAGGTCGGGACAAAGATTATGGTTTCTGGGTATGGGTGTCTTGGCTGGCTTACAATCTTTCATTTCAAATCTTCTAAGATGTCACTGACATACATGGATTGATTGATGAAGAACCCTTCCTTCAATTGCTTCACCTGAATTCCAAGGAAAAAGTCCATTTTCCCATGGAACTCATCTCAAACTTCATCTTCATAATGCTCTCAAAGTCTTTGCACATTTGGTCATTTGAGGAGCCAAATATGATGTCATCAACATAGACTTGAACAAGCAAATTTCTAGAATTTCTTATGAAGCGAGTCTTATCAATGGTACCTCTAGTGTAACCATTCTTCAGAAGAAACTGAGACAAAGTCTCATACCACAGCCTAGGTGCTTGGTGCAGCCTATATAGAGCTTTATCCAATTTGCACACATAGTTGGGGTATTGTGGGTCTTCAAATCCTGGAGGCTGGCACATGTAGACTTCCCTATCTACATCCCCATATAGAAAGGCACACTTGACATCAAGTTGGTAGACAGTGAAATTCTTGGATGCAACACAAGCAAGGAAGATTCTAACTGCCTCAAGTCTTGCTACAGGTACAAAAACATCAGTATAATCAATTCCTTCCTCTTGTGTGTATCCTTGAACCACTAGTCTTGCCTTATTCTTGATAATCAAGCCTCTATCATCTCTCTTGTTTCTGAAAACCCATTTAGTGCCTAAAGGTACTTGACCAGATGGTAGCGGACATAGGTTCTAAACCTTTTGTCTCTTGAATTAGAGCAACTCCTCTTATATCGATTCAACCTAGCTACTATCTTTCAAGGCATCTTCTACCTTCTTGGGTTCCATCTGGGACAGAAAGCATGAGTACAAAGATACATTCCCATGATGAGTCTGTCCTCTTGTTCTTACACATTCAGAGACATCCCCTATGATGTTCTCAGCTGGATGATTGTTATAAATCCGTTAACGAGGAATCACTTCTAGCTGCAAAGATAGATCCAGACTGGACATATTTTGCTCAGGAGCTAGAACACTTTGTTCAGCTACTATTTCAAACTCATTCAATAAGGACTGATTGAATGAATGAGAAAGATCATCAATTGTTGGCTGTGAAGTAGCATTAATAGTTGCCTGTTCCTTCATGATGCTACTTCCATAAGTTTGGTGTTATGCAGGATCACCTGATGACACGTGAGGATCAAAAGGTGATTCACTAGTTGAAGCTTCACTATCCCTTGATATGGTTATACTATCAAATTTGCTAATAGTGGAAGCTTGATGTGTAGCAGTTCATGGAGAATTTGGAAGAGGTCTGGGTAGCTCAAACAGTTGATCAGCATCAGTATCATTTTATGCACCTGTTCCAACTGAAACATTCTCACAAGATGGTTTAGAATAGTTTGGAAACAATTTTAAATCAAAAATATGATTAGGGCCATTCCCCTTAACACAAGGTGTGTGCTTATTAACAACAATATTAGATGATTCCTCAAATTGTTTATTCTTGATGTTCTAAACTCTATAAGCTTTAGAGCTAGAAGAGTATCCAACAAAGATAGCATCATCCGACTTTTTAGAAAATTTTGCCAAATTGTACTTTGTGTTAAGTATGGTACACCTGCTGCCAAAGGACCTTAGAAAGCCAATGAACGGTTGCCTCTTGTTCCATAACTCATAAGAGGTTTTTCCATGTGGCTTAACTACAAGAACCCTTTTCTGCACATAGCATGCAGTGCTAACTGCCTCTGCCCAGAATGTTAGAGGTAGTTTGGAATCAGCTAGCATAGTTCGAGAAGCCTCAATAAGTGTCCTGTTCCTCCTCTCAGCAACACCATTTTGT